>JAASFJ010000653.1:0-17974 GCA_023333755.1 Globisporangium uncinulatum
ACAAAAGAGGTAACACAGGAAAACACACTTTTTGCGAGTGTTATCTAATCGGTGAGCTACCATCACGGAATGTGCTGTACTGCTACAGGCGTCCCTCGCTTAACAAAGCCTGCATTTCTCGATTTCCCTTTTGAAACCGTTTCAGTGATAATTATGAGCGACACGCCATAAAATGCTCATCAACGACAAAAAGCATGAAGGCCGCTACGAGATTCGTCCATCTCACACGCGACCAGCAGCGGTTCTTGGTCGCTCAACACCATCACAGTGCGCGGCCATGCTACAGTAGTAAAGCTAAGCCAGCGCTTGCGTATGGAGGAAGTTTGAGTTAGCGGTAGGCAATCGTACTTTATCTCGTACAGTACGCGGGGGCAATGTTGGCACGATCTCACTACACTGTAGATCGCAATTTCAGCAGCGACATCAGACTAAACCGCAAGTGCGCCAGTCGGTGAAGCAGGCTCTAGAGTTGCTGATCATCAGCATCAACAAACCACGCAGCCGTTGTCAATGAGATACATTCGCTAGTATTGGCGAGCACGTCATAATAAAGCTGAACATAACGATGTGCTCGCCGTTGTTCGTTGGTGCCAGGACTACAGTTTGCCGCCGTGTCAGTACAGTCGGAGCCTGAACCACTCAGGCTGTCTGCGAGAGAGTGACCACGAGCTCTTGGTTGCCTCCTGGCGTCCTCCTACTGTTGGGGCGTAAGTGTGTTCGCTTCTGTTTCAATTGAATATATTTGTGTCTCATATCGTATTTGTTTTCACTATGCAAAAAGTACCTGCGAACTCTTGTACTCTAATGAATAAATCAACCTTTCAAAATCAATCACGGTGTTAACATTCGTTAAGCGAGGGGCGCCTGTATCCTCATTCTTCCAATTTGGCAGAACAAAAGTGATCCTAGATTTGGCTAATCAAACCGATAACCATTTTATCTGCCAGTCAGTGAGGAGAATATATTTTACTGTTTTCCGGAACATGTTCCAATAATGTTTTGTTGGAATCAACACGAAATAATTGACATTCAATTCATTGTTTCATATTAGAAAATGTTAAAACGATATCATCTTTTCTCCAATAACATCCAGAACGGTACCACTACTGTACCGCAATCCACTGGGCGATAAATTTCCTGCTCCGGCGCAGGTCGTGGCACCCCGCCTACAGAAAGTGCAGTCAATCATTGATCGATTCTGCGCGGAGCGGTCAAGCGAGGGCCCGAAACGACGGGTCCCCCGCGCACAAAACCCCACCTTCACAGCCTTGTCAAATTGCTCTACTCCTGTGCGACATCCCCGCACTGAGTACCTGGACGGAGCGCTGTTGTGCTTCCCTTGGTGGCTCTATTGGCGCGGCAAGCGACGCCGATCTGATGGAGAAAAATCGGGTGTGCGTGTACGCTTGTAGGTATACAGCTATGTGGGAAACGAACTTGGTTGACAGTGTGTCGTGTTGTGCTGCAGTTGTGAGGCTTGTTTGTGTATCGAGGTGTACATTGCTCAAGAGACTCATTGTTGGTGTGCACGTGTCGAACCAGGCGGTATGCTGTTTATTAGGTTGAAACGCGTGAAGACGGCGACAACGCAAGCATGGCCGTCTTCATGGACCCGGTCGATATGCTGTGGTGTCCGGTGCACGCGCTTGCCGTCGCCTCAAATATGGAACAAGATCCAAGCTCACGCGTCTTCCCTCAGTGCCCGACGGTGGAAATCAAGGCGAGCATCGGCAGCAACGACGACGACGACCGTACGCTACTGGAGCAGCTTGATGACGGCAGCGATGGCGAAGGAGCTGAGGCGCCACCGTCTTGGCCAACCCCAGCTTCCTCGAGACTCGGGACGCATGCCTGGATCAACCCCGTGCTGGCTGCGGCTACCAGATACGCGCAAGCCCACACGACCCCGCTGTCGCACGGGCTGACATCCCATTCGTTTCGTCGCGGAGGGGCCATGCATACAAACGCGGACAGCAGACTCAGCCCGCAGTGGGTTGTTCAGCGCGGAGAGTGGAACGTGGGTCTCGTCAGCAAAGCGTTTTCTTACATGCTGAGCACAACGTACGAAGATCAACCCGTCGCCAGCCAGCTAAGTGGGTGGGATTTTGAGGCAGATGCACACTCGCCGTCGCTCTCGCCCATTGATACCATCGTCCGCGAGCACGTCGACAAGCTCCAGAAGGCGCTGCTCTCCTCAACGTCTGGGTTCCAGTTTGGCGAGTGCAACCTGGACGATCAAGTGACTCAAGTGTAATGGCTGCATGTATTCTCCACTATCAAGAGATGCTATGCCTAGAACCTGACTCGCCGTACATCGTCCGCGTTGGGCGAGCTCTAGACACTTCGCTTGTGGAGGAGTCCGAGCCCCTTTCGTGGTCGTCTGCCATATGTGCCTCCTCGATCCAGTCGCAGCGACAGCACAACTCCCGAACAACGAAAAAACGACAGGCTTCTCGCGCTGATGTATGTACTAGCAGATCAGATCGCCCGCTTGCTCGCTCAGCAACAGCGCTGTGAAGAGCGCTTACAGCGACTCGAGTCCAAGCTCAAAGACGCCGAGGCACCGTGCCAGCAGCAGCAGCAGACCGAAGATGTCGTCGACTGCCGGCCCAAAGCCCCGTCGCCGGAGCGCCGCAAGAAGTTGCCTCTACGGACTCTGCAGTCGCTGTGGTACGAGTGGATCACAGCAGCACCATGAATGCACGAGCAGCAAGAGATCAGCAAGATGCGGATTCAGGAAGCCTCCCATGCCGTGGCGTACATGATGCTGTTTCTCATGAACGGTTTTCGATCGATCCGGCAGCGCCAACGTTCAAGAGCGAAGTGCATGCCTACGAGAAGCAGGCACAAAGCGATGTGCTCAGCTCCGTGAAGCAACATGGATCACAAGCTGCGGCCACAGGGTCAGCTGTAAAGGTACTGCGCGGTCACATGCGTGCTGGAACCCTGGACTCCTACCTGCACATGTACAGGCGCCTGCGCGAGCAAGGACAGATTAGCGACTCCACCCCTTCCTCGAGATTGCCATGATTCATGTACGTGTAAATACAAAAGTGTACAACTTACTTAGTCCATTCGCTATTGATTATCTTGCGGGCGACTGAGGCGTTGTAACAAACTCGCTCTTCGCTCGCTGTCGGCAGCGCTCGCTCGCGTAAGTACGCTATCATCCGTGGTCCTTGACAGACGTCCGCAGTCATCGACACTCGGCCGCGGTCGGCGGCGCTCGTCTGGTGTTGGCGGCGCTCGGTCGTGGTCGCTGGCGCTCGCTCGCTGGCTGGTGTGTGTGTTTGTGGAGGTGACTTGGTTTGTGTGTGTTGAGTGGCCGGACAGGTTCGCTCATGTGGTAAATGCAACGGTTGGTGCTTTTTGGAATATCTCTAGATTCTATCCAGAGTAGTTACAGCGGTCCGACTCTAGGTCTGAGTGGACCCCAACCCTTATGCATTTCATTTCACCATTTATTTCGCAATTCATTCCGCTGTAAATATACCTCCAGAAGCTAATGGAATCTCTAATTTTTTTGATTTGTCGTGATTCTGCTCAGGTTAGGGTTACTAAACAGCATTCGCGCTACCCCCCCCCTCCTTAAATTCATGTAATGGAATAAAATTCAATCATACTATACTACACAAGCTGAATTCCCTACTCATCGCAATATGCTCTAATCTTATAAATGATATGTGAAGTTGACCGACGCTCAGGTAACCTTCAGCATAAACCACTGGATTGAAGTTTGCTCAATTGAAATAAATGAAGTGATACTGAATCGCTGTTGTGGAGACGTATTTGAGTAACGAAGCATGAAAACCTCATCACAACTGAATTTGCACTAATACATCACAGTGTGCCGTATCGGATGCTTATGACACTTTAATCGCTGCATCAATGCACGATCTACTTGACCACGTACTAAATTAAGCTTGTATCACCAGCCGATCGCAGCGCTGAACTAAGCAAGTAGTCTGATCATCTTTATACACGGCGCTACAGCGAGGACGCAACGGCTGGTGACGGCGTCATTAGTGGTTGTCACATCGGAACCACCGCGGAATGGTTAGGTCTACACATTTTAAATATTACTATCAACAGTATACGATAGCTGATCTTGGCCATCTATATCGAGCAGATTGACTTTAACACCATACTGGAGCAGCTTGAACATCTCCGACGCGGTTCTGAGATGTGGTGAGTGGGAGATAGCAGTTCTAACACACATGTCTTTGGCGTCACCACAGCATCCCCAATTAATAGTTTAATAGTGAGATCCAGTCGACCCTGTCATCGTTGAGGGTATCCATAAATTTCGGTTATCATTGTATTCATTGTCAAGGGCAGCTCCGTTGGCGGGCATCCACCCTGAGTCGGTCATCGCCACTCATAATGTATAATTGCACAGATCCACTTGTGGGGCCGACGTACCAACCTCGACTCAGCAACGCATGGAGTAGAACATACGGTTACTTCGTTAGCGAGCATAATAGTAACGACTTGGTAGGATCTGCGATGCTCACTTCCGTACCGTATATCAGCAGCTCAAGCGACATCATCATTGTATATTATCTGAACGGGTAAATGAGCAATTAGCTTGTGCTTTCGAGTTTAGTGTGTACCGGGACCGCAGGCTGCAATACAGTAACTTATTCCGCACAACGAGCGTGAGCTACACAGATGCGCCAACCATCTACATATTTTCGAGGCGTACTCTTCCGCGCCAGCTACACGGATCCTTACGCCATAGCCTCATTTGTAGCAGATGGCATACGGGAGCGCTTATTGGTCACTAAACTTAACTGCGTTGGCCTGATTGCTTGGGCCTATCTGATCGGTGCCACAATAACTTCCACAAACCTACCGTCTACGTTGCATGGTTCCATTAGTCAACGCGTGCTACAAGCTTTCGGATGACAGCATGTTAGCAGCAGATCCACCATTCACCATGAGTGCCACCAATGACTTGTCGCGTGATGTTGAGCGCTACGACCACACTGTATCGGACAAACTCGGTAATGATATCCTTGGGTAGCCCTAGACACGTGGGTACCAGGCTACCTCGCGTTAACGACAGCCCTGGGTAAGGATTGTTGCAGTGTTGCATGGAGTTAGTCGCGTCGATCAAATAAGAAATGTGGCCTTTGCCCACCTGCGTTTCCGAAGTTTAATATCCCACCACATCGACAGGCGCCCTGAGAATGTTCTTAGAGTTGTTTTGTGCATCGAATGCTAGCAGTGGCATCTCGTTTCGCGTTGATTCAATGAAAACACAATTATCCAACATGGTCGACTGCATATGAAGTTTTCTCCTTCGCGCAGCGAACGATAGAGCGGGGGTTGTCCAGTGACAACATCGCTAGCGCCGACATCAGGCCTTCATTCATCAACATTGCATCTTTATCATGTGCATATACGAATAGGTGATAAAAAGCGACCTGTGGCCAGCTGCCGCTGTTGTTGCATTCCTGTCGCAGTTAACAGCTAAGCGCACACGAGCATACAGAAACCATATCATTGTGCTTGTTGATATCTGACATTGCGATTACTAACACATGCTCTGCAGCAGGTGATATGTTGGCATTTCCGTCCTTGCCCTTCCCGCAGAAGTTGATGATGCAAGGAGGAGCACAATTATGACTTGTGGTTGGAAGGAACATCTCGTAAGAGGGGCCTCACTTTTGTGCGTCGCAGCCCTCGTGTTGAATGCCATCAGCGATGATCTCGTTAATGCTGGGCGACGCACCACTGAACAGCAGGCTGTGAAGCTCGCCATCTGTGTTATTGTCTAGCACTGGATGGCAAATGCGCTCGCAGACAACAATGTCGTGACCGGATGTGCAGCGCACCCGACCGTAGTCCAGCTAGTAGACCACGCTTGACATGATCTAGAATAGCCATCATATGAAAGTCGTCCACGTCCACGAACTCAACCGCATTTCCACAAAAAAAACCGCTAGCGTCCGTCGGGCAACTTTTGTAGTCACCGTCTAGTTGTCTCGCACTGGTGTTCTGCATCAAGAGTCGGCGTTACCGGGGCGAGATATTCATTGTTATATCCCTGTCCGATGTTTGGACAGTCTTGTTGTTGTCTCTAGAAGGTCCTGTTCTTGCAATTACCGTGAGCCGCTAATATGGTAATTCAAATACCATGGTGCCCAATAAACTTAGCGCTTCGATTATATGGCATCTCGACATCACGGAATTAGAACATATATTTACACAAAGATACAGTACATAAAATCCATAGCTTTTCTGGGCATAGCACGGCATTGTCTGGAATCACAGTGAACATTCGAAGAAGCTGTCCACACAGGACTTCTCAATTTTGGAACTTGTGTTGGAATCTTGTTCGTGTTCGAACCTGCATGGTAAGGAAGAATATCCTCACCATTCCGACCAATGAGTAAATCTGAGAAATCAGATTTAATCTTGATTTTTGTTTTATATCCGGAATACTGTATACTTGACTGATTCTGACCACTGTCCTTTTTTATGTACATTGATTCCTATACAAAAAATTGCCGGATAAATAGTAGTGAAGAAACCGAGGAAGCGTAGCCGAAGCAGACTTGCTGGGCTGCCAAGTGAAGCGGAGTGACCGTCGCTCAGCAATATCTGCGTAAGCGGGCCCAGCGACCTATGTTTACTGAACGGAGAACGCGACGCGGTCCAGAACATTATTTTTCTTTCACTCGAGAGTGCGAGACAATCAGGTTGTTATTTAGTATAGTCAATATAATGTATGTCCTGATGTATCCGGAAAAGGTTCGAACTTGGACGGAACTCAAATCGGATCGGAACGGTGACGGTATGGACTGCACCTCGAGTCCATGCCAACGTAATGTTTATTCCCCTCAGTTTTTGTCCATAACATTTTGAGACCTGAAAACTACACCTGGAACGTACCTGATGGGATGGGATCCCGATTTACTAAAGTCACTGGCTACTGTGGCATGCATGAACATCCCCCTGATATATAGACAAGGCATTAAGGGTACATACCAACATATTCTGGCAGCATACTGCCACATTCTAGCGTGAGAGCCAGTGCGTATAGTACACCTTTACTCCGTGTATACCAGGTTGATCATTTGAACAGTGGCGGGGGAAAGACGCGCGAACACAGCCAGATTCGGAAGCTCATCTTGGCTTGATGGGTGCCATACTGAATTGCTGTCAAATGTCTGGCAGCAGTTGTACGTCAATCGATGTGGGACACACAGAGGTCGACGTCGCCTCATACAAACGTGAGTGTGCCAAAGCACTTCCGCGCGGTTCAGCATCGAAGGAGGTGGGCGACCAGAAGTGCCGTGTTCTCGTGAGCGTCTCGCGCAGAGTTACCTGGCTTACAAATGGCCCTTGGATGTGGTGGTGGTAATGATTCGCAGGGTGCGCCAACAACTTCGCATGTTGAACAAGCTCGAAAATGTATGTTCATTCACAAGGACATGCACATGTAGCGATAGCGAAGATACTAGAGAGAACCTGCTTACTCACTGGCCCGACCGACATCTTGCTCACGTGCTCCTCCGCAAAGAGCAACACGAACACCCCCAGTTGTAGCTGCCTGTTTGGATACCCACGCTGGAGTTGTCGGCGCAGTTTGTACTCTGTCTTGCTGCTCTCTTGGTGTCAGCGAAATCGCCAAAGCAAAGTCCAACACGCTCACCTGTTGCAGAGTGGAAGGAAATACGGGATCAGTTGTAGGGAGTTGTCACTCAACAATCTCCAGTTCACATTCTCACCTTCTCCGAGAACTGCTCGATTTCCTTCAGTTGCTTCTCCAAGTCAGCAGGCGCTATAGTGTGGTACCAAGAGTCCAGTGTGTCGGCGATGTCGGCAGGCACGGTCTGATGCCAACTCGCAGCGTCTATACTGATTTCATCAGCTCCACTGCGGCGTGCCATCGCTTCATGACGCCCAATGAGGTACGGCCGAACACACCGACACCCGCAACCTCCACTACTACTTGGTCCCCCGCAAGCTCGCGTGGCCGGTTCTGGAGTTTGACGATTTGCTCCATGCATCTGGAGATGGTTGTCTTGGGTAGAATGTGCGAGATTTGCTTGGACGTCAACGGCTGTCGTGTGCACGGCGTCATCGCGAACGGCCTCGGCATTTCGTTGTCGGTAGCCTATAGATCTCGAGCTTTCGAAGCTCGCTGGCGGCACTGAAGGTCGCCGGACCGTCAAGCAAATGCCGCACAAGGTCAAGACTCACACCATCGTGGTGAAGAGTTGCGCCTTACTTCGCGAGTTGGAGGTGAAGCAGGATTCTCGCTCTCCAGGCTTCTGCTGTAATCTTCGGGCGTCCTTGGTGCTGCGGCGGAGTCTTGATCAAGTACCGATGCGCTTGGCGATGATCCTCGCCTTGAAAGTCGTCGCTGAATGAATCTCCAGAGGCAAACACCTCCTGTGTGCACTGTACCTCCTCGAGTGGATGGATAGGCGGTGTACAACCTGGTATACAGAAGATCCGTTGTCAGATATGTCGGCTTGAATGGGTGGGATGATCATCCGGAAGGATTTGAAGAGTGGGATAACACAGCATGTAACAACAGTTACTCTATTTACTAAATCGAGGGTCATTACATTTACTCTTTATATGCGCCTTATTTAGCAGTCTGGGATCTCTCGTTTTTAACACTGACTTTCTTACTCAAGCACTGTATAAGCCAAAATTGTGGGAACCACCTGTCGTCATGATTGATTTCGATTAAATCACTAGACAAAAGCTCTTACAAACACATACTGTTCGTATGGATTTTTACCAAGGCTTTACATTTCATACAATGAACCTCTCACAGTAAATATACTATTCATGACAATTAACACCTGGTCTCTGAGTAAACCAGGCCAACTTTTGAGTAAAATGCAGACATGTGAAAACTAAAATCAAGACGACATGGCTTCGCGACTGCCAAAGCGCATGCTCAGCTAACTCTTTACGTTGTGATCATGATGGTGTAGGTGTGACTCCCACTGGATATGTCCCCGCGATGTTATCCGCCAGCCAAAAGTGTCTCGACGATTTCGGCTCGAGGTGGTCATCGTTTTTGGAATGTATAATTTGCGATTTGACGGCCAAGCTCAGATTCGAACGAATAGAATCGATACTATGCATCGTTATTGCCTTTTTTATGTCGGTTTGTCTAAATATCCTCTTATATTGGACATATCACTCAGCCAAATCAGTCTATTGTCTGAATTATATTTTGGCGATACAAATTAGAACGATTACTAAACGCCTGACTCATGACACCAACCGGCTTCGAGTGTGTGACCAAGCTCATCTGTGGCCTGTCAACAACAAGGGTGTGACTGGCATTGTCAGTTGTGTCTACTACTTACAATAGCCCCACACATGGTCAAAAAGCGTATTTTAAACGAGATCACTTTTTAACATTTTCGGATAAAACTGAACAGCGTCAAGCAGACACCGTGCCAGAGGTCGCAAACAGCACGGTTATTTACACGTTGCGCTGGCACATGCACACACAAAGTTTGGGTTCGTTTAAATTCATATTGATGAAGTTTGTTTTTCGGGTCTGATCGCGTATGGCCTTGTTGACTCAGAGACTGGGTGTTAAAGGGTGGGAATTAGGTTTTATCGGACAGAGCAGTTTCACTTTAAAAAGGCTGGAAGAGTGGTCACCACAATTTCGGGTTTTACACTGACAGCAGTCGGGATTTGGTGGGACCATCACTTTGCTATGAAACATGAAATCCGCTAGAGCGAATTGAGCTACAAGAACGGTATTATTTGATAGCCCTGTGTCTTGCGCATTTGGTGTTACCTTGTTGACATCGTTTGAACTGCAGACCAAGTTATCGCGGATCACGTTCAGCCATATCCATCTATTTAGCATTCCCTGAGGCCGAAATGACATGCCTCTCACGACATTTTATACGGTCTTATGACTGTAAGGCGAGGTATATGCTGTTGCTCCCGTTCCAACTAAGGCTTAATGTCGATAAAAGCACGACTAACAACCTGTCGCGAATATCCTCAGCTCCATAGTTCATCACTATGCGTGCTCGAACTTGTCGCGAAGAACTTGTCGCGAAGGTCCTCAACTATTTTGTTTCATCGCTACCACCAATATACGTTACTAGGTTGGCAATCAAAGTAGAGTGCTGGTCGTGGCGCAAGTGTAACGGACAGCGGCAACAGTTGGGACGTTGGCAAGCAGCGCGGCGGATCTGTGCTATTGTCGTCCAGCATAGACGGCGTTGGGCTGTGTAGCTGCGCGGACCGCTCCCCCTTGGGGGCTGACTCGATAAAGGTGGCGACAGGGAGGACCTGTACCAGGGCTTTGAAAAATGTTATTGGCATTTATTTTTGGGGTAAATCGGCAAAAGTAATTCTCTCGAAATTTCCAGAGTTATTCCGAGATCTGACTTGGTCCACCTTATCTGAAAATATTTTCTGATATTTTACCGTTCCGGTACAAATCATGCGACTTTTTCCAGATGTGTCGATAATTTTTCTTGAAAAATCAGAAACTCACAAATAATTTCAGGTCGTCCAAAGCGATCTTTGTCTGTCTTCGGAAGACATTGTGCAAAATTAATTTTGCACAGGAGACATTCATACCACATTCATAAATTCACAAAATTATCGGTTATAAATGGTACAATTTTCGCGAGATTGTTGCTTGTTCAGGGGTAGAAGGCAAATCTCTCCTTTGTACAGAAATGTCTGTCCTCGGCCGACATCCGGAAATGTTCGGATTACATTTCTGACTACCCTTCTCTCTGCCCTTGTGTTGCAAGATGCTGTACTCTACTGTCACCGAAAAAACAAAAAATCCTCTTTTATATCATTATCTCTCAACAATATTGGCGGCGTTGACTTTCAGTTCAGTACTTGAATAATAAGGCGGGAACAGTGATGTCGCTGGCCTCCCATTTAGAAGCGTTTATTATCAAGGACTACATTGGCATAACTGAAGAGACCCCAGCTGGTGAGGTTACAAATGCGTCATTTCTTAAAGACCACTTCAATATTTGTGGCAACTTGAAACACAACAGTACAATTTACGCTCATTGTATAAGTCCACCAGCCAACACCAATGAGTCTTGGGCGAGAAAACCGTGATCGCCACAGCTTTCGCATGCTGACGGGTTTCGAACCAATCAATTCAACACTTGACAAAAAAGACGCCCCAGCAACACCCTGGTCGACACCAACACCAACAATGACTGAGAGTGTCAAGCACCGCTCCCCGCACGAGTGCAGTCTCTGCGGCTCAGCAGTATCCGACTTTAAGACTGTCATGGCTGCAACCGTACGTGAGGAGGAGTGCGCTCGTTGGTGCATGACAGTGGGTCCCGTGTCAGCAGTCATGAAATGCAAAAGGTGCGGCGCGGAAATGAAGATGTACTTGTCTTCAAGCCACTGGCGGTGTGGCCGCAAGCGATGCGGGACAGAGCGCAGCCAACGTGCTGGCTAGTTGTTCGAGAAGGGTCGGTTGCCGCTGTCAGTTTGTGTTCGATTTGTGCTCCTGTTGTGCTCAGGGATCTCGTTGACGGTCGCGCAAGAGTGGGCTGGCGTGTCCGACAAGACGGCGATTGACTGGTTTCAGCTGTGTCGCGAGCTGTGCTCGAAGGAGATGGAGTGCTGCTCCATTCAGGTGAGTGGTATATACACAAACGAGTATGCAATACAAGTGTTTAATGTGGCAGGGTGTTTACGGTGATGTGCGCTCAGATCGATGCCCTGGGTCGATTCATCGAGATCGACGAGACAAGTGTGAAGAAGAAGATAAAGTACGTCAAAGGCAAGCGACACGCAGACTGCTGGCTGTTCAGCGGCGTCGACCCGTGGTTCAGCATTATCACGTTCGAGAAGCAAATCAATGCCGTGGTGCTCCCTTTAATATAGAAGCACTTACGCGCAGGCCTGTCATGCACTCAGATATGTAGCGCGCGTACGTGGTAGAAGTCATGACAGCGAGTGGTGAAGAACGGACGCGCTCGCTCAAGACGAAGGAGTTGCTAAAGGAGATTCAGTACACCCACCAATGGATCTGCCACACAAGCGCTTTGTCGACCCCTCGACCTGCGCTCACACGAAAGAAACCGAGAGCGTATGGGCGATCAGACTCAAGGGGTTCAGCAAGGCAATGCGCGGCGCCCGCAAAGAGCATCTCCAGTTGTACCTCGACGAGTTTTTGTAGCACCTGTGGTACTTCAGATCTACAGTGACGCGCCGCGATGTCTTTGTGGGGTTCGTAGCCGGGACGAAAAAGTACCATCATGTTTGAGACATATCATCCCAAATCGAACAAAATCACAAATGTCACCTTTGTTTGCAACCCTGGTTGGGGTGTCTCTACGGTTGAGACTCTACATCATATTGATCGATACCTCAAGGGTCAAATTGCAGAGTTTCACACGGCATTTCACGGCGCTGTAGTTTTCTTCGACTGGTGCACAAGAAGGCCTGGAGATCGCGAACGAGATCGCATAACACGGTATCATTTACACCTACCACTCAGCGACATACATGAACCGCATCGCAAGTTGCAGCTCTATCTTACATACAAACCTTGCAGGCAGATTCTCTCCAGCGGAGATCACGTTATTGGGGTGACCAACCTGAATCGGTCAAATTCCGTATACGTGACGTAGAAAGTCAGTGTTATCAGTGAGTCAGAATTTGACCGATGCCAGTTGATCAATCTCTCCTTTCAGATCGGTTGGTGCGTCGATGTCGGAGTTATAGTGTTCTACTTCTTGCCAGCCTCGACGACGTTGACGTCATCCTCCTTGAACACGGCCTGGATCCGGCTCAGGGTGATCGGTGCTGCACTCTCGGAGCAAACGCCACTCTCCTCTTTCTCGTGTGGAGTTCTAAATACATGGGTATCCGTGCTTGTCTGGCCATGTCGCTGTCGTCCGCCGGGTCAAAGGGTTCGAGAAGAGAGCGCTGCACGTTCGGGTCTGACGGCAGAGGAATCTCATCGCTCGTTTTGCAGTTGTACCAAAGGTTATCCTAATATCGCCGGCAGCGGTGCTTGGGCCGCTAGGTCACGATGTGTCATTTGTCTCTTCTCACCGTTCCGATTCCACTTTCCTCTACTTCACGCTACGAGTATAACCGGGCGTTCCGAGTTACTCAGCACAGAGAGGGAGGAAGCGTGCGAGAGCACCTTCCACAAGGATTCCAGTCGGACGAGATGGACGAGGGAAGACTCGGGCGTTTAGGCTCCAAATTGAGAGTGATATTTATGAGGTTCAGTGCGGTTCCACCCGATCGTTGTGAACCTTAGGATTTTGTGTGCAAATACTAAATCTAAGTCCCCTAAACTGTTGATTGGCTCTGTGATCTCAAATGAACTGATTGGTCTAAATTCCTGAATAATAGCCAATGGGAAGCACAGCCAACGAGGCTGGCTTCAAAGCAATTGTGCGGACTGTTGTCCCGCAGAGCCAGGTTACGGCAGGTAACCTCGGCGAGTATACCCTGTTACGACGATCTTCCAGCTGTGCCGGTGAGAACAGGCGGCACTTGCGCCTCGACGAACACCACGTTGTCATTGTTATTTCCCTGAGGAGTATCCAGAAAATAGACTTTGTGAGTGATGGTTACCCATAACGAGGACCAATCGCAAAAGGCGGATTTTATGTGTCACAAATAAGAGTATCAGTCCACCCTTGAAAGGAGCGAGCTGTGAGACCGCCACCGCCCCACCCCACAGCAAGTGAGTGCGATAGCTTTGTTCGACGTGCTACCTGCTGCGTTTGCAAACTTCAAGTGCCGTGCTGCGTGCTGGTGCTCGCGCTATGTGCGGCGTCCTCGCTGACACTCTTTGCGTTTGAATGTGCGTGTACAGGTGATACAGTAATATGCACTGCAAGAAGAGAAACTATTGGAGAATGGAAGCCACACACATCCGGTCCGTCTTCTTCTCGCTGCTCTCCTCGCTCGCCGATTCGCTGATTACCGGTTGTGGACGCTCTGCGTCAATTGTTGAGAGTTCCGTCCCGACGTTCGATTGGCGTCACTGCAGGTAGGCTGGTCCGCCCGAGTCTCCACCACTCCGAATGCGTCGGGTGCGAGTTCTCACTTGCGCGCTGACATAGCAGGTCGGAGAAGAGACCTCGTCGGTCAGCATCAAGTTATCCTCCTGAATTAGCTCGAGGCTTTTCCTCTCGAAAGCAGCGGAGAAGGAATGCATTCGATACGTTTTCTTAGAGAAGCTGCTCGTGTCCTCGAGTCGGTTCTCAACGCGAAGAACGGCAAGCAGATGCCGACAGGGAAGACGCATCTGGTCGAACGTCGTACACGTGAAGTCCCGACTCTGTAGGTCGACACGCCTACTTACTTCGCCGTCGGGGTTGACAACTTGGAAGACAGAGGAGGAGCTGACCCGAACAGAGTACATACCGGCAGCGCGACGTTCGGCCTTCCACAGCTCGCGTACCAGAGGGGTTACTGTGTGCTAGTCACGCAAGTGAGGTACAGCTGCGATTACCCGCACGCATAAGCATTTCAGCGGGAGGGACGTGTCGGAGACTTGTCACGATCAACGACGCATTGTCACTCTCGACGAAGTTGATTGTCCGCCAACCAAAGAGAGGTGCCGCTGTCGAGCTGGATGGCGCATCTTGCTACGCGTGGAACCGGCGCATGTTTGCGAACACCGCCATTTCGCTGGGTCGATGCCGCGTAGGTACTGGGAGGGAGCGCTCACCAGCGATGGTTTTAACTGCGGACAGTGCTGCCTCGTAGGCAGCCGCCGATTCAGCGGCCATCACGCCCAACACCAAACTCGCCACGCTTACACCCTGTAAACCAAAATGGCGCCCACATTTCTAACGATATGGGCCGTGCAGTATGCGAGGTTAAGTGATATCCCGTCCGTGCGGTGTAGGTCAGCTACGGCCTCGATGATCCGACCACGATCGCAAAACACGGGAATAGCGCCAACCTGAGCTCCGGCGCTTGCAAAGTGATGCATAAACCGAGCCATGACGAATTTGTTCAGGCAGTGAAGGTCAGCGTACGCGATCGGAGCGATCACACTCAGAACCACGCCTCGGCACTATTGGTTCAGGGTGTGAGCCCCATCGAAACTGATCACACGTGCACAGTGGACGAAGCCGGTCACCGCGATGCCAAGCGAGGTGAAAGCCCTGTAAATCGTCCGTGCTGGTCGACGTCAACAGCAATTGGAGTACGGGGATTTTTAGTTCGAAAATCTTGCAAAAGTGTAGCGATGAGACCTAATGAATCGGCCCACTGCAGCGATGCAGCATCGGGGTCAGTTGATCGCTCGATAGACGACACTGCGTCTCCCTTGAACGCTGACGCCAACGCTAGTCTGCATGAGCTGGGTTACCTGGCGTGCTAGAATTGCTATTGATGAGAGTTTTCGCTGTCAGAACCGTGATGATAAACCGGGTCGGCTTCTGCGAGCAAGTGGTGTCAATTAGATCAGCGAAGTGGCCAGGACCTGCGCGGCCCATTCAAGATGTCGCGCACTGTCGACGTGGCACCACTGATCGCACTCAGTTGGGTGAATAACAACCCCGTTTACTTCTTGAGCATATGTGCTTCCGGTTCATGGTCGCCCGTTACAAGCCAGGAACGAGGTTGTGATGTTGACGCAGTGGAGTGCCCAGCTATCGTCATCGACTCCCACCGCGTCATGAGAGACGCTGACCGTCATGATCAAATTTGTCTGCAGCACTACTCGCTGCAGACCAACCGAATTCATTTTGTTCTTGTAGACACATAATCAACACGGAACCCCAACCCTTGTGCCGCCAGAAAATAATGCTACAATAACTCGAATTTACCCTTCCATCATTTTAGAACTATTGATTCCGGCTCTGACTGTATCAACAAGTTTTTCGCTAGATTTGATTGTGATTGGCTGTTGCCTTGCTGTTTTCAAGAAACAATTGCCTGCAAGAACAAAAGGAAATCGGTACTTCCGATTTCGGAAGTATTATAAATCGATGTTCATGGGCCTAATCGACTTAGCGATCGTCAACATCTGGGTTTCGCACATTTAGCGCGCCAAGGATACAGGCCGATGTCTTGCGCGATCTGCCTTCATGGATGAGGGCCGCTGGGTGCCGGTCAAGCAAGCAGCGATCGACTTTGCACAAGACGACGTCTCCACCTCAACGACTCAATGCGGTCGTATGTTACACATCGTCGAGATGAAATACGATTTCCGCTTCATGTGGAAGCAGCAGAATGCCTGCAAAGTCTGCTTCATCAAGTTTCGCCTAAAAAGACAGAAGAGCAACGAAACCACATCGCATTGTGTGCAGTGCGCGGAGGACAAGACATTCATTGTTTTCTGCATCACAATCCGCGCCTGCCAAGGCATGACGCCAACGTGCTTCAACGTTCGGCACAACGACTGGAAATGTAAAATGCCTGCAACTGCGTCGACCAGGATCCAGATGAGTCCAACAGCAGGTAAACGTAAGAGCAACGCGGCTCGCAACATTCAGGAGGACGAGAAGGGCGATGAACCAGGAGACTGCGATGATTCTAGTGGATTTGAGGATGATATGTAGGCGGGACGTGTCTGTAGCCAGTACATAACGAATATATTGTGCTGTTTGGTGTACACACATACGTTTCTTCCTCAGTGTTCTTCTTCTCAAATGGGTAGACCCGTCCAAAAAAGGAGACAAAGATGACGACCACTGGGTAAGTACAACTTTCGCGTGTGGTGAAATGCAACATGTTACTGCCAAACTGATTAAAACTCTGCTACCTAACAACTTGCTCAATTAATCAAAAGGGTTGGGGACCTCGAGGCTATTTGTGCGACTAATACTGAAATGCATATATTATGGGGTGGGGTCAAATTCACCTTATTTGATGTTGATATCTCTCGATTTGTTATTTCATTTTTTGTCAGTCTGGTTAATCGCCAATGTCTGTAAGAAGTGAACCCTCGAGTACGCGGTTGAAATGCTAACTTCACTGGTCCTATGTCGATTGGACTCGAGCTTGTAGGGCATGTTCGATAGTGTGTTCGATGAAGCTCACCAAAGATTCATTTGCTAATTCGTCGTGGTTGTTAAGATATCAAGCACCGTAAAAATCCTCTTGTACCCCCCCCCTTCCCCGATGTTGTTATGGCAAACATGCTGGAAAAGTTGACATGTTTTACGTAAAACATGTCGTAACAGTAAATGTATCGAAAACTATTTTTTCGATATAAACTCCAAGTAAACGCGATTTTGCACAAACACGGCCACATCCACACAAAACAGGAGGCTCAACGTCGAGCCAGCCATAGGACTACAAGCTCAATCTTTACTCATACCACTCCGTCCCAAAACTTGTCGCCACTTTAGTGGTCAGATCTGCTACTCGCTCAATTCTTACTGGAATGGTGAGACCTTTGGCTTGTCAAAAAGCTTTGCTTGTGGAGCAATTTTTAAAACGGTCCTCCTGTTCGCTGGCCGAAGGACTGTCTCTGGAGATGCATCTGAAGTGCCGACTTATGTATGCCTTCTCAATTTTTCGCAGTGAACGCAATACTGCCTCGAAAATTGCGTGCGCAACACATTTTCAGAGCTGAAGAACCGCTTCATTTTTAAGCATTTCCCCCTTTCTCAATAGCTACATACTAAAGAACTTACAAAGGTGGAAATACGACGATATTTTTGTATTGTTTCATTATCGTCCACACCTTTCGCCAATAGGAGTACGATAAAATAATTATAATTGACGATCTCGACCAATCAACATAATCAAAATATTTGATGTACGCTACATAAGGTTCCTTTTGGCGAGAAGTTATGGGACGGAGTAGTAGTACTTAATCTTTGCGCCGTCACACTTCAGCACATCGAGACAACGCTTCCACAACGATCCTACCAACGAATCGATCAGGGTCTCGCTGCAGTCGCTGAGACGGTTGTGAAGAACACGGTGAACGAGTACAACGAGCACCTCACAGTGCGCAACGGCGTCGTGGACGAGCGTCGATGGAAGA
>JAASFJ010000654.1:0-17956 GCA_023333755.1 Globisporangium uncinulatum
CCAGACGTCGTACCCGGCGTCCGCGAGCAGGTACGCGAGGCTCTGTGTGCGGAAGTTGAGCACGTACGCGTAGCTGCTGTCCAGCAGTCCGTGAATGAGGTAGACGGCTGGCTTGTTCGGTGCCGCCGACACGTTACGCTGTGTCTCGTCGTACGACTTAGGGAGGCGGAACATCGTGAGGATGTAGCGGTCTGCAGTCACGACCTTGTGCTCTTCGATGGCGTACCCACGCTTCTGCACGATCTGCTTCACATTGAGTCCGGCGTCCGGGTCCACGACGATTCCTTCGTCGTGCGTCGGCGCCGCTGAGACGACGCCTGCCGAGAGAGCGGAGAGCGCGAGTAGCACCACGAAGCAGGCGAGCGCCAAGCGTGCGGCTGAGACAGAGAACGAGGCAGCCATCTTCTGCACCGCGAGCAGTCGGATAATCGGGTCGAGCTCCTCTCTCAGGGCTGTGTGATGTCGGCGGTGTGTTGCACGTTGGCAAATGAGCGATCTGAGGGCAGCCAGAGAGTCGAGTGCCAGGCTTCAGAGACTGGTAGCCGAGCACTGCCATGCTCATTGGGCTTTCGTTGACTGACATAACATGGGCAGCAGACTCGTGGTCTCTGAATACCGGTATCTGGTCTTGGCGGTGGCATGATTGCGAGCGTGTCGCACATGCATGGCGGAGGCGAGAGCGTCTGTCGAGCTTGACTTGCTTGCCTTGCTGACCAACAAGCAAGGAAGCGTGCAAAGAGAACCTCGCGACGGTGCTCTTGCAAAGAGAGTGACCAGACCAGCTTTCGGGTTTTACGCGATCAATCGCCGCATTTGAGCACTGACGCGCCCGTCCTCTGCCACCTACTTCTCTTGGCCACCACACAGAGTGAGCTTGTGGGTGTTCTCTTGCTTGATCCAAGTCACGTCGTGATGAGTCAAGGCTTGTTCACTGCTCCAAACTGTGTCCATCAGACACTGTAGACGAATTTCAACGCTTGAGATCCTGATTTCCAAGAAGCGCGTGGTACTGGTACAGTAGTGGACGCACCTTTGAGTGCGGCAGGGGTGACGATGCAAGTGAGATAACGCAGTCACCACGCAACGCAAGGAGAGAGAGAGCTGATTGGCCTCTCCGAGTCTAGAAAATCAATTCGCTGTGCTCGCGAGTCGCGTTGTCGAAAGGTCGCCGAAAGCAGAGTGGGTTCACCTCGCTTCGCGATCACTCGTGTCCTTCCTTCTCCACGCGAACGCTTCCAGTCGTCCTCGCGCAATGCCGCTCGCACCGCGTTTTTCGTGGGACCAAGACACCTCGAGCGTCGCACTCTCCGTGCTGTTGCCTGGTGGCGCTCTGAAGAACGTTGACATCTACGGTATGTATCCAAGATATTGTGACTGACTGACCCCCTGTGCGAAATGCTATGGCGACTCGATAGCTGACTGACTGCGGCTGCTCACCGCGCGGGACTCGTTATCATGTCCGCTTCTTTCCAGTAAGCGACTTGGTGCTGAAGCTCAATGCGCCTCCGTACGTGTTGCTGTTGGACCTGTTCGCGCCCGTGGACGATGTGTCCGTGGTCGTGAAAGTGAATGCACCAGAGAGCATGTTGCGCATCACCATCCAAAAGGTCCGCCTCGAGAGGAGAGGGCGTCTGAGCGAAGCCCTTGTGGTGTGGTGGCTTCTTGGCCCCTCTCACCTTGTTGTCTCCATTGGTGTATGAACTGGTACCTCCTGTGCGTGGTGTGAACAGCGACAAGAGGGACTGTGGCCGACGCTCGCGTGCGAGGACACGAAAGCTGCGCTTCGTGCTCGTCGTAGCGAGTCGATGGCGCGCAAGAGCGAGAGCGAAGTAGCGCGGTCTGACCAGCGACGCGAGCGACGGTATCAGGAGGAGAAGCAGACGTTGCGTGCGCAGATGGCGGTGGACGACATGAACCGGCAGATCCTACAGGACCTCAAGGACGAAGAGAAGAAGCGTGAAGAGCGCGCACTCTACGAGTCGTTCCGCGAGCTGAAGGTGCAGGAGCAGCAACTCAAGGCGGCGAAGAGCGAAGAGATGACACGACTACAGGAGCAGAATCAACAGCCTCATGACCGTGGCTTGAAGCCTTCGATTGCCATGAGCTCAGGGTCGAGCGAACGAAAGACCCGACCGAAGCCGAAGAAGAAAGTGTCGTTCGCGAGCGACCTCGCGAGTCCGAAGCAGCCTACGACCTCGCTTGCGACACCAGTTGTAGGCGATTCAACGGAACCACAGGAACCACCGGTGCTGGAGCTGAGCGCAGACGGCAGCTTCGACTTACCAGTAACGCCGATCGCCGCAGCGCTTGTGAACGAGCTGTCGAAGTCGTCAGTCAACTCGGACAACGACGACAACAACGATACTATCAGTGCCGCCTCACACACTCTCGATAGCACGCAAAGCAGCCGCAGAACGGACTCTGCGCACAGTAGCGCGCCACTAGCGAAATCTGACGCAAAGGAGGCACTCGCGACACCGCGAGTGGCTCGTCCGTCCGCGATCCCAGCGCCCGTGAAAGCGATTCCCGAGCCTCGTGCTGCAGTGCGGTCGGAGATCTGCTTCACACCGCGTGTGTTTCCTACCCCGTCTCGCGAGTCGAAGGCTGCAGAGGAGGAGGACTGGCTGCTCAAGAACCGCAAGCACCTCAACAAGCACAAGGGCCTGCACGGTGCTGGCTCGTACGATATCAGCGAGAGCGACCGTGAGTTGGTTCGACGCAGGGACCCTAAACTTGTGTGGATGCTCGTGTGCTGCTGTGTTCTCGCTGGTAACCAACCATGCGTCTCTGTTGATGCGGCGTCCAAACAGCCATGTGGCTGAAGGCGAAAGGCGACGACTTCTACCGCTCGAAGGACTACTGCGGCGCTGTGAACGCGTACAGCGAAGCGTTCGCGCTCGCACCAGAGCAGAGCGACTTAAAGATCACGTGCCTCGCAAACAGGGCGGCTGCACGCCTCCAACTCCTCGACTTTGACGCGTGCATCGCCGACTGCTCGGCCGCGCTGTCGTTCATCCCAGACACGCGCGAGTCGAGCGACAGTAACGCGCTTGTGCACTACCGACTCAAGCTCAAGCTCTTTGTGCGTCGTGGCACAGCGTACTGCCGCGTGAACAAGTTCACTGAAGCGAAAGCCGACTACGGCGTCGCTCTCTCCATGGACAACCAGGATGCGACCCTGCAAGACGACTTCCAGCAGCTCGTGGCGCTCGAGAAGGCCCAGGAGCTCAAAGCTGCCGGTGACAAGTGCTTTTGCGAACAGCAGCTCGAGCAAGCAGCGAGTCTCTACTCGGACTCTCTCCGCCTCCACCCGCTCTCGATCGCGTGCCTCTCGAACCGTGCGGCGTGCTCTCTCGCACTCAACGCGTTCGAGACGTGCATCCAGGACTGTTCGCGCGCTCTCGAGCTGCTTCAGCGAGACCCACCTACTGAGGCTGGCGGCAGCGGCAGCTCGTCTGAGCCGCACGGACTCGCATTCTTCTCGGCGGGACCGGCCGCAGGGTCCGTGAAGCGCCGAGCGTGGGTGCTCAAGACGCTCGTGCGACGAGGAGCTGCATTGGCTGCGGTGGAGGACTGGGAACGAGGTGCGTGCTGGTTGCGTAGGAGGAGCGTCACAGTCACAGCACTCACGTGACGACAACAACGTCTTCCTTTGTGTGGTCATGAATGATAGCCGAAGCCGACTACGCTGCATGTGTGGAGCTCGACCGGACGAGCGAAGCCCTCCGAGCAGATCTGCTCCGAGTCCAGACCGAGAAGGCGAACAGTCTGAAAAACGGTGCTGCTGTCAACGATCCGAACCCTCCTTCTGCTGCAGCAGCAGCAGTAGCGAGCGCACTGAAGATGCCAACTGGAGCTGCAAGTGGCGGGCAGGTCGCATCTGCATGCTAGAAAGCGGAAGTGCACAGAGAAGGGAGGCTACGAGAGCGTTCATATATCAATCACCTGCACCGTACAGTCGCAGCTCGCCTGTTGTCTGTGTCCAGGCTGCACTGTTACACTGGCCTAGAACATCGGGAAAGTGGTGGCGTCGAAGCTGTTGTAGTGCGGCGATGGCGACGCTGGCGGCATCTCGACTTGCTCCTGCTGGAGATCTGCGCGGCGTTGATGTTCATATGGAGTCGTGTGCTGACGAGGTGGGCTGAACCCTCGCTCAACGTCGAGGCTGTTCTGCTTGCCGAGAGAGGACGGAAAGGGAAACAGGGACCACGCTGACGTCGGCACAGCTGGTCGTGCATCCGGCGGTGAAGACGACAGGCTCGCATCAGTAGCTACAGCTCCCAATGGCGTAAGTTCCGGTGCCACGCGACCCAAACGGGACGGGTTCGATCTGCTCGAGGACACGGTGGTCGCCTGCGTCAGCTCGGCTTCGATCTCGATCACGAACTCGTCTTGAGGCTGATCGAGAGCGGACTGCTGACGTAAATAGAACGTGCTCGACTGCGATGGAGGTGTGGGTGCCGACAGCGAAGGATGGCTGCGGTCTTGATCGCCAAAGCTCTCGCGGAGCCGAAACGGAACCACTCGTGGCGGCTGCAAGCGCGTGATCGAGGGGTTGTGCGGGTCGTTCCCGTTGTCGGGCGCTACGACGCTGACAGGAGCCGAGCGATTGCGGCCGAGCCGCGTTGCGCGTACCGTGCACGCGTCGCTGCTCGCTATCTGCTGATGGCACGTGACATGCAGCCGAGCGTTCGATGTCGCAGGTCCGACCACAGAGCGGCTGAGAGTGTGGCGATGCGAATGCTGATCCGACGCAGTAAAGTAGCTCTGCTGCTGCGTCAGGCGGAGAGGAGGCAGCGGCGGCTCCTCCTGTGGTGGCTGCGGACTGGCAGCCTCGTTGTTGTCGTCAGGCACGGTCACCTGCACGAGACGTTCTTGCAACATTTCGACCTGGGCTTGCGCTCGTCGCCAGTCGTTGGTTGCCTCGTTCTGTGCTCTCTGCATGAGCTCGCGCTGGCGCGTCCACTCCATCTCCGACTGCTCGTGTGCTGACCCTTGCTGCTGCAGCTCCGTGCGCATCGCGTGGACGTGGCGTCCATATTGCACTTTGAGATCTCGGAGCTGCTGTTCCAAGTCCTGGTTCATCCTCTTCAAGCACTCGATCTCGCAAGCCTCGTCCGTCACCGTTGCTGTCGCTATCGCTGTCGCTGTCGTCGTCGTGGACTGTGCCGCCGCTAGCGATTGCGAAGCTGGAGATGATGCGCGATGCTCGCCATCGCTCCTGTTTCGCGGCTGTCGCTCACCGGTCGAGGCCCCAGATTTCGGCTCGTCGTCTTGTTGGTTGTTGTCTTCCGGTCGAGGCGGCGATGATGAGAGTGCGGACGCTTTCTCGCCCTCGAGGCCGAACTCGTCATTGTCGTCGTCGTTGACTGCGTTGCCGTCGTCTCCGTCTTGTTGCGCGTGCTGCTGTTTGTGGTCTGGCCGCGACGGAGGCGCTTCGTCGTCATCGTTGTCGGCAAAGGCGAGCGGGGGAACGAGCGCTATCGACGCCATCATTTCTCGGTCTCGAGATCGGCTCCCGGTTGAGGAGTCGGAGGGCGTGAGTGGTGGCGGTGTCGATGCGCTCTTCAGGACGCGAAAGCGAGAATGCAACATCCGTTCACAACTGGAGAGCCTGGAGCCGCGTTCCATCACTCGGACGAACTGGATTCAGAGAAACGAGAGACACGAGCGGTCTGCGACGGAGCGTCATGGCAGGACGAGCTCAGGCGTAGTTGGTGGACGGAGAGCGTCCTCGTTTCTCTCACTCCGCGATCGAGATCCGAAGCGAAAATAGCGAGTTTGTGTGCGTGAAGGAGAAGGACATCACTGTTGTCATAGCGCCTCGAGCTGCGCTGAGACTTCTAAGGCCGTTACCATCGCCTCACCTTGGACAGTCCGTCCTTGCGTGGTTCCACCAACTTCATGCCAATACTGGTGTCGTCAGCCGCGCCAGTCTCCTTGAAGTTCAGCTCCATTGACTGAGAGTTCAGACTCGCTGTCATCGCGAGTCCAAAAGGGCCCAATGCCATCGCGAGAACCACGTCAAGGAGGGACGCCTCGCCCAGCTGCTCCTAAGAACACAACCTACAACGTCGCCATGAGCGTCATACACCAAAGACAATCAATCACCAGCAAGCGAGCGAGCGAGGTCGTGAACATCCCGAGCGCATTTGCCTCTTGGATCTCGGATCTTATCCATCATACAAAATCACAGTCATTTTGAGAAATAGCTCTCGTGGTGTGTGCACACCATCGTGTCGCCACATCGTGCGAGTCTCGAGCGTCTTCGAAGGCGCCACCAACAGCTCGGGAGTCACTCACTCACTCCCTTTCTCGAAGCCTCGACGCGACCGACTCGACCGTCCCGAGCGAGTGTGCGCAGCCCATACACACTCACAGGATCCACAGGATCCACAGGATCCATAGCCGCCACAGCATCAGCACAGACAGCTCCGTCCGACCACCGCGATGGACAACAGCACACTGAGCGACAAAGCGACGCCGTCCGCGGCGTCTGCGTCTGCGTCTGCGTCTGCGTCTGCGTCTGCGTCCGTAGCGACCTCCGTGACCATTGACAGCCACCATGACGACAGCCACCACGGCCACCACCACGACCTCAAAAGCTCGCCGCTCCAGCAGCTGCAGCTGCAGCTGCATCTGGGCCCGACAGTCGACGCGCTGCTGCTGGCGGCGCGGGAGCGCATGGCTGTGACGTCCATCCGCACGCTCTTTGCGTGCCTCGGCGTGGGCGAAGCCGAGCCGTTCAACGTACCGCCGCAGAGCCAGGCACTCGCGCGCCTGCGTACGAACGCGCGCTTCTTCCTCACCAACTACTTGCTCACGACTGCCGCCGTCTTCTTCTTTCTACTGTACGTGTGTGTGGTGGTAAGACGGGATGGTCTGGTACAGTATGGCACGGACAGGGACGGACGTTCACACTCGGCTGGTATATCGCAGGCTCTTCTTCCACCGCGTCCAGCTGCTCGTGTGCATCATTGTGGCGTGCGGCTGGTACCTCGTGCTTACGAAGAAAGCGTCGGAGCTCGACCACATTGTTGCATTCGGCAAGCGCATTGGCGAGCAAGAGGTGCTGCTCTTCACGACCGCCTGTGCGTCCGTCATCCCACGACACTTGGGCGTCTGTGTATGCGTAGTTGACTCTTGCCTCTGCTGACTCTCGCTGTGTGTGGACGTGGTGATCCGTGGCGTTCGCAGTCACGGTCCTCTTCCTCCTCTTCTTCATCCTGCCGACGATCGTCTTCTCGCTCTCGACCACGTGCGTGCACACGCTCACTCCTAGGGCGTTGAGTCATAGAGAGAGAGAGAGAGAGAGTCGCTCACAGTGTGCGTGGTGTGCTCCCTACCGTAGGTTTGTTGGCAGTACGCTCCACGCGCTCTTCCGCAACAACCGCCTCAAGGACGACTCGTACACGCCACTGCCGCACAAGGTCGCGACGAGCGACGCTGCGAGTGACGACATGGTGTGAGCCGTAGGGATGGTACTGCAGTCACGCCACCACCACCATCAACCAATTCACTCGGGCAGCCTCAAGGTATACTATGTAAAAACAATATTCACATGATCAGCCAATTAATTGCGTACCGGTATCCACTTCTTCGATACCGGTTTCTCACTTCTCACGGTCAGCCACAACGACGGCCCGGACCGTCTCGCCACGCTCGTTGTACCCCATGCGACGCGTGTGCAGGAGCACGTTTGCGAGCAGTGGGATCTTGAACGCGACGAACGGGAGCGAGAAAAGCCCGTACGCTGTCCGGATCCAGTAGAACAGCGCTTTGCGCTGCCACGGCGCGAACGGGAGCCAGAGTACCGCGATGACGAGCGCGACGATGACTGCAAACGACGCGGTCTCGTAGCCGCAAAACTTCATGAGGTACCCGCCACGGTCCAGGTGCAGCACATTCCCGAACGCGTCGTGGTACACGCGCCGAGACTGGTTGCTGTCCGCAGCCGAGGCCGACAGCGACGACGACGACACTGTCGACGACAGCGTCGACGCGGACGCTAGGCGGTACGTGAGCGGGTGCCGTGGCTCAGCAGGGCGGTCTGTGTACGGCAGCCGGAAGAACGCAGCCCACACGAGCGCGATCTGGAGGAGGAAGAAGCAGGCGTTCCAGACCTCGAGGGCAGGACCGATACCGCCCTCCTGGCACAGTGCGAGCGAGCCTTGAGCGATGCACCGCACGTAAGCGGCAACGCCGAGCAGCGAGTGGACGAGTCCGAGCGAGATGAACTGCGCGACTTTGAAGCCGACGATGAATTGGCACAGCTGATGCTCGTTCGTCTTGTCCTTGAGCAGAAAGAGCAGGAGCCACCAGAGCTGCGCGACGACGGGGAAGATCCCGACGCACGAGTACGCGAGCCACCACGGGTCCTGGAGCGACTGCCAGATCGACTTGTTGTACGGGAAGAGGTGGTACAGGATGTGTCCGCGCACCCGCTGGACGAGCGAGAGCTGTACATCAACACTGTGTCAGTATCAACACGCAGGACATGAGTTACAAATACCGTATTAATACAGTACAATACCTGCTGGAGTCGGAGTGTCGATGAGTTACCGGTAGCCCCACCATTCGTGAGGACTGCAGTCGTTGACGACTGGCGGAAGAGCGCACGTGTCTTGCGAAAGATCTCGACCTTGACGTCCGGCATGAACTGCTCGACCGCGAGGTCAATGTTGCTCTTGAGGTACGCCGGCATGTGCGGGTCTTTCAGCGCGCGCTTGAGCCGCTCCGCGACAATGTCGAGCGCTTTCTCGAGGTACTTGCGCACTGTGCGGTGCATTGCGAGCTCGACGCCGCCTTTCGTGTCCTTTGCAATGCCATTCAACCGCTTCCCAGTCGACAAGAGCATCGTACTTGTGGACTCGACGAGGCCGTTCCAGGCCGTCAGCTCGGTCGCCCGCTCAGCGGCAGTGAGCGCGTGCTGGGCGATGAAGAGCACGGGGAACACTTTTTGGTACTCTTGCGCGTACGTTTGCACGTCCCCGACAGTGACTTTGACGGTGTCAGCGCTGTTGTTGTTTGCTACTTGCTGCCGCTTGCAGAGGCTGCGCCAGAAGCGGCGCAGCTCGAGGCGCTGCTGCGACGAGAGCGCGAGCTGCTCCATGGCGCGGAAAAAGAGCTCTTCGCGCACTTCGCGCTCGGCTGCGCGCTGCTCCTGGTCCTCGCGCTCCTCGCGCTCCTGCAAGTAGGAGAAGATGAGCACGCTCGCAGACATGGCGGCAGCGCCGTAGAGCAGGCGCATGCGCACAAAGAGCACCATGGAGGGCTTCTTCCGGCACACGTCCGCCTCTGCGACTGCTGAAAGAGGGGTGAGGTGACACAAAGTGCGCGTTCTTGCCTTCATCCGCACTTAGCAACTCGCCACAGTTTGAAAAAAACAAGGCAACAAACCGCAAAGTTCGCTTGTACGCAGAAACAACTTGCTGACCGCACTTAGTTTCCTTCTTTTTCTCACTCACCCACAAGAGTTGGTTCTAAAACGACATGATGGCGCACCCGAGCAGCTTCGCGCAGGCGGAGCAGCTCGTGGAGCAAGCGACAGCCGCGAGCCTCAGCGGCCCCGAGTGGGCGATCAACATGGCGGTCTGCGACCTGTCGAACGCGGACCCGGCAATGTACGCTCCGTGATACCGAAACCCACGACAGCCACGCACAGCACGCACTGACGGTGTGTGTGGACAATGGATCTTTGGTGTACAGTGGCGACGTGGTCGTGCGTGCGCTCCAGCGCAAGCTCCAGGACGAATCGCCCCGTGTCGTGCTTCAGACGCTGATTTTAGCTGAAGCGCTCGTGAAGAACGGCTCGCAGACGCTGCACGCGCACGTTGGCACCCGCAGTTTCTTGCACGCGATCGCTGCGCTCACAGACGGTTCACTCGGCTTTGACGTGCAGCAGCAGTCGCTGCTGCTCATCAAGCAGTGGGCCGACGCGTTCGCAAGCAGCGCCGATGCGCCGACTGCGTTCCAGGACGAGTATAGGCAGCTGAAGCTGCGAGGCGCCGACTTTCCAGAGCTCGCGAACGACGCCCCCGTGTTCACTCCACCGCCGTCGTCACTTCCCGCGAGTGTAGCGTCGGTCTCACCAGTCGCAACGCCGAGTGTCGTCGACGGCTCGTCTGTCGTGAAACGAACGCGCGCGCAGCAGCTTGCGAAGCTCCACGACGACCTCGCAGTCGTAATGCAGAACGTGACGCAGCTGCGCGACCTCTGGACCGGCGGTGTACAGGGCGACGCACTCGAAGACGCGCTGGACTTTCTGCGCCAGTGCCAGCCGCGCATGAACACGCTCATTGAGGGCGGCATCATGGGCAAGATTGATGAAGTGACGCTCGAGAAGTGCCTCACAGTGCGTTCGTGGGCTCTGAGAGACGAGAGAAGGAAAGGAGCGTCCACTGCTTCTCACACACTCTCTCTTGTAGGCGAACGACCACTTGATCAAGGTGCTGGACGAGTGCGGTCGTCGTCCAGGCGGGGCCGGCAGGCGGCCGTCGGACGAGGACCTCATTTCGTTCGACTCGCCTCCGCGTGCGAGTCGCAAGGCGGACGTGAGCTCCAAGATGAGCCACATGAGTCTGAATGATGGTGATGGAGATGGGAGTGGGGCGCGCCTGGGCTCTCCAACGCGCGCCTCGACACTCGCGTCCGTGGACGATGGTGCGTGCGTAAGAGCATAGTGGTGACTGGAAAGCGTGTGGCCAGGCCAGCTTAGCTACTAACAGCGTCCCACAACAGACTTTGACGCGTTTCTGAGCAGCCGAGCGAAGCACTGACGGACGCTCTCGCACCAGCCAGTCGGCCTCCCGTGATTTATACCAACGACGGCGACACCCTTCGAGCGAGAGAGACGAGGATGTGCCTCCCGAAGGACCCGCAGGCAGCTCTCTCTCTCAATCGCACACTTGGATTCGTTCTGTTTAGGACCAAGTGCTAGTTGACAGACATGTCTTTAGTGCTCGCTTTCGGTGCGCGACTGGTAATCCAGCGCTTCTCGTCCTCCGACGGCTCGCGCGTCTCAAAAGGGTTCGTATACGCGCTCAGGTGGCCCGTCGACGGCGAGTAGATGCTGTTCCCAGCGTCGTAGCACCCGAGCGGCACGACGCGGGGGATCCCCGTGTCAAAGTAGTTGAGCTCACCGGCAGCTTGGATGCCCTGGGCCGAGATTGTCTCGGAGAAGTACCGCCGGTCGGGCTCAGTGCAGTACGCCCACTCGTCTGGCGCGTACTCGAGTCCGTCGGAGAAGATGAACGTGCCATCGACTTTCTGTCGTCCCGCCAAGTTGAGGCAAGCGAACGGAGTGTGAGCATGGGACTGACTTTAGGTCCTCATTCTGCCTCTTCTCCCCAACCCTCACCTTGCCGTGCTCCCACGTGCCTTCGAGGCGGCCTTCAGCGAAGTAGAGCGTGCCATGGCCGTGGAACTGTCCGTTCTGGAACTCGCCTTCGTACCGGTTGCCGTCCGTCAGCTGCAGCACCCCGTGGCCACAGTAGCGACCAAACTCAGTCCCACCTTCGTACTGTCGTCACGGAGATAGCGAGAACACTGAGTGAGTGGATCAAGCGATGCCTATTGTCGTCATGAGAGATAGGGAACGACAGGCCACCTTGGGCGTGGTAATGTCCATGCCAATCAACGCAGGATGCCAGTTCTTGCTTGCAGAGCGTGGAAGCACAAGTGCAGCAAGCAGAAGCGGAACGACGACAACGAGGAAGCTCGCATGGTATTAATATGAAGCTCATGTGCTCAGGTCTTCTTGGACGTGAACCCAAAGGGGTCCGGGAGCTCGCTGTATTTGTGGGTGGGCGACGGTGGAGACGCCTGTGGCTCTTGCTGCTGCTGCTTGGCCGGGTCCTTCTTTATCAGCATTGCACTCAAGGACGAAGTCGCTGGGCGAGTCGGAGGCAGCGTGGACGACGACGACGCTGACGGGAGTTGCTGCTGCGTCGACAGTGCGTCTCGAGCCACTGACGCTGTGGTCGACGCAGCCGACGCGAGGACACTCGCAGCCATGGCATCTTCGCCCATCATCTTGGACTCAATCGCGTGCCGCAGCAGTCCGACACGATAGAAACTCGCTTCGCAGTAGAGCTCGCGGAGCACGTCGACAGCGGTCGGGAGCGAGTTGTCGCGCAAGAACGCGTAGATGAACTGAAAGATCCAGAAATCGCGGTCAAAGAAGAAGGCGTCGTCTTCGACGCAGAGCTTTGGCAACTTTGGCGTTGTCGTGCAGAGCTGAGCGAGGATCGAGAAGCGATCGCGCGTCCAGACCTTCACGGTCGACTTGAAGAGCTGATGTGGAGCAGTCGCAGCAGTGCTCAGAGTGGGAGCTTGAGCCATCCACATACACAGCGAGTAGGCACCAAGCAAGTGTGCCTCACTCGTCTCACCTGCCCACCAACGTTAAACGCGACGACGTCGTCGGGCGGCAGGAAGCTGAAGCGCGCTCGCGCCGCCTTATCAAAGCTGGTGGAAACACAGTGAGGGGTCTGTTGTTGTTTCGTGTGCGCACGACCACGAACAAGTACGAGTACACCAAAGACGTACGCTTCACGCTTCTTGTTGTACGCTTTCTGTGCATCCTCGACAGCGACCCACTCGGCGACGACCTTGCGCTTCTCCTCCTCCACCTAAGCGAACGAGAGCGTCGCCGACACCAATTGCTGGTCGTCAGTGTCGCCCTCACTAGCCCACTCACTCACTACCACCAGCACCAGCTCCACCATGCACCACGCAAGCACACGACAGCCGAGAGCACGACCTTCTTCTCCTCCGCCTCGATTTGAGCCCACTCGCGCTCCAGTTCGCGCACAAAGTACTCGCGTTGCAGCATTTGACTGTCGCCTCTCAACTGCTGTCTGTCACCGCTTCGAAGCGTCGCCCTTCCAACCAAAGACACATCGTCCACATTACTCGAACAGAGAAGAGAAGCGGACTCTGAGGAACTGTATCCATCGCACATATACTGTCATAGACGGAGCTACGTATGAGGCTGGGGGAGAGGGGGTACAGTGTATACTACGAGGGTGAAGACTTCATGCCATCGAGTCGCTCTAATGTCTGCTACTCACTGGGTAACAAGCAGGCAGGGAGGTGAATGTGAAGCTACCAGCCGACAGTCGCACACCCAACGTCGTCGTCGCTGTCCGAATCGTCGCCCTGGTCCATGAGCCCGAGCGCTTCACGGAAGACCTCAATCGACTTGTCGTCCTCGCCCTTTGCGTGCAGAATCTTCCCGAGCAGCGCCAGCAGCGCGTAGCTGCGTGCAGTGAGCCCGAGCGCTCGGCGGACTGCAATCTCTGCGTCGTCCAGCTCGCCTGCGCCGTGGAGCGCGCGTGCGAGGTTGTACCAGACGTCCGGGTCGCGTGCGTTCAGCCCCGCCGACTTGCGGAACTCGAGAATCGCGCTCGCAAACTCGCCCTTCTCATACAGCACCATGCCCAAGTAGTTGCAGTTGACCGCTGCGTCGACGGCCGCGTCGTCGACTGCAGCGTCGTTGTCGCTGTCGCCACCGCCGTGCTCCGAGTCCTCGTCGTCGTACGTGTCGTCGTCGACTTGCAGCACGTTCAAGTCGTCTTCCAGCGGCAGCCGACGGACATCGAGCAGGCGACCTGCCCGCAAATCAGCGACCGCGTGCTCGTTCACAAGCCGTTCGTGGCGCGCAGTCGCGACCTCGTGGGCACTGACTGCAAGCTCGTGCTCGAGCCGCTGCTTTGAGAGCTCGAGGTCCTGCATGTGCGCCTGGAGCTCACGCACTTGGTTCTGCATCTGCCCAAACGTCTCGCTCGCATCCAGCTCTGTCCACGCACGCGGACGCGCACGGTCGTCAGCTGCGTCGTCAAAGTACACGGGCGGTGGGACCGGGGCGGACGCTGATGCAGCAGAATGATGGTGGTGAGATTGCTGCTGACTGCTATGGCTGCCGTTGGTGGCGCCAGTCACGGTCGGAAGCGCCAAGACACTGCGTGTCGGCCGCAGTAGCGGCTGGGGGTGGTGCTGGTGCGGGTCGTAGCTGAGCGCGCGGACTGTGAGCGCGTCTTTCCCGTAGCCACCACCTCCACTGCCGTCTTTCCGCAGTGGGTTCGCGTACATGTTGACAACCGCTGACGCTGGCTTCCCTGTCTCCCGGAGCTCGTCGTAGCAGAGAATGCAGACCCGCTGCGGTGTCGCAAAGCCTGCGTGCGTGAGTGGAACGCGTCGGTTCGAGTGTGTGCTGCACACGGACTCACCGCAGCTGCGGCAGTGGTGCCGGTTCTTAAAGTACGAGAACTTGACTTGGCAAATGTTGCACCGACTGTCGAGACGCCAACGCGGCGGGAGCGTCACGGCTGCTGCCGGCAGTGACGTGGACGACGAGAGAAGAGGCGGCGGCCGCAGCTGTCCGACGCTCGTCATACTCACGCTGCTCATCGAGTTGGCGCTCGTGCCAGTGAGCACCCAGCCGCTGTCTGCGTGGCTGCTGCCTTGGCGGCTACGGCGGCCACGCCCGCTTCCGTTTGGCGGCGCATTCTCTCGCTCGCTGTCGCTGTCGTGGACACGCGGGTGCTGGAGTGCGAGCAGCGACTTGTACCGGTCCGACGCTCGGGGTGGCGCGCGGCCAGTCAACCGTAGCTGCTGCTCTGCGTGCGCTAAGAACGCGACCTTGTCACACGCGAGCCCGACCGCCGCTGCGAGCTCTGCCGGCGTCTCCCCTGCTGGCGTCTCTTCGACAAGCGCATCGTCGCGGGCAGCGACAAGCGCACGCAGCACCTCGGTCTTAGCGTTCGCTTTTACAGCAATGTGCAGCGGCACGAGCCCGCCTTTGTTGCGGAGCACGGCCGCGCGCGGGTACGCGTCTGCGAGCACTTTCACGGCTCGCAGAGGCACGTGCGTGTCAGTGCACGCCCAGTGCAGTGGCATCATGCCAAAGTCGTCGAGCTCTTCGGCGCGCACTGGGTGGGCGCTCACCATGCGGTGCAGCGCCGCCCACTCGCTCGACTCTGCGAGCTCCAGTGCACTCCGGTCGCCCATGCTGCTGAGCTGTGCTGTCTTTGATGGGGCGAGTTAAGTTATGGATGCGTGGAAAGAAGAAGGCGCGTTCGTTCCTTCTTTGGATTTCGATATAAGTCGGAGGTGCGTGTAGCAGGGAAAGAAGCCGAGTGGGAGGCGTGCAGCGGCTCTGCCGCTTTGCTTTGGCCGACGGTTCCTGGCTGAAAGTCCGCCCCGAGCATGTGGCGTGGTGGGAGCTTCCTCTCCATACTCAAACGCACTCATTTTGATGGTGTCACAGCACCGCCCTGACAGACAGCATCTCTGTGCATGCTGGCGTTGCGCCAGGCAGCTGCCTGTGTTTTGTATGCCCGATACAAACTCAATGATAAAATAAATGCAGGTTGAAAAAGAAATCGAAAATCAACCCCAGATTTGCGAAAAAATGTCAGGTTTGTGAGTCACGATTTTCATGATTTGTTTTTCGCTTTTGGCTGAATTTCAAAATGGACACTGTGTTTTTTGGCAAAATTACCGATATGGACAATTTTGTGGACCACAAATGAGGTGACACCACATCGCCACATCCCTCTAAATGGACTCTATCGCAGCTGAACGTTATTAACGTTTATTATTGTGCGCAGTGAACTCCACGTTTTACACCTTCAGCAGCGCCACCACCAGTCAAAAAGCGACACTCATTCACACGACACCACCGACCATGAAGGTGAAGACGATCTCGCGCGTAGAGAAGGACTTCACGGCCGAGGTGACGACCGACAAGCTGCGCGTGTTCCGCAACTACGACCCGGCGCTGCATCCGTTCGAGCGTCCGCGCGAGTACACGCGCGCGCTGAATGCCGTGAAGCTCGACCGGCTTTTCGCGAAGCCGTTTGTCGGCGCGCTGGACGGCCACGCAGACGGCGTGAGCGCGATCGCCACGAGCCCTAACAGCCTCGTAGCGTTCCTGAGTGGCGCTGCAGACGGCGAGATCCGCGTCTGGGATTTGCCACGTCGCAAGTGCGTCTGGTCGTGCTACGGCCACCGTGGCTTTGTGCGTGCACTCGCAGTCGCACCTGGTGGCCAGACGTTCTTCTCTTGTAGCGAGGACAAGACTGTGAAACAGTGGGCGCTGCACGTTGCAGACGAGGCAGACGACGACGCACCGGCGCCTCTCTCGACGTTCACAGCCAAGGAGCCATTCCTGTACGTGTGTGTATCAGTAGAACACATGTGAAGATGCGAGTGACTGACGGACGGCTGTCGTTGTATGTGTATGGATGGATGCGCTTGTACGGCTACAGTGGCATGGACCACCACTCGAGCCAGTCGATGTTCGCGACGTGCAGCTCGAAGGTGCAAGTGTGGGACCCGAGCCGGTCCGAGCCGACGCACGAGTTCGCGTGGGGCGCCGACTCGATCACGGCGGTCAAGTTCAACCCGGCCGAGGCGTCGTTGCTGGCGTCCACGGGCTCGGACCGCACCGTCACGCTCTACGACGTGCGCGTGGCGTCGTCCATGCGCAAGATCGTGATGGAGATGCGCTCGAACGCGCTCGCGTGGAACCCGATGGAGCCGTTCAACTTCACAGTCGTGCGTGTCGTCATCTTCTTCTCTGTATGAGCTGTCGGCTGTCGGCTATCGTCATTCAATGCTGATGGTTCACTCACGTGTACAGGCAAACGAAGACCACAACTTGTACACGTTCGACATGCGCAAGATGAAGCGCGCGCTCATGGTGCACAAGGACCACGTGTCGGCTGTGTACGTCCACTGCTGTTGGCTTGTTGTGGGGTTATAGAGTAGATGCTCGGCCGCTTTTCAGTTGGAGTAACGCTGGTGGCGTGCACACGACACGCAGGATGGACGTGTCGTACTCGCCAACGGGTAAAGAGTTTGTCTCGGGCTCGTACGACCGCACGATCCGCATCTTCAACATCCACTCGGCCAAGAGCCGCGAAGTGTACCACACGAAGCGCATGCAGCGGTACGACCGGTTGAACGCGACGAATGAATGGCCGCCAGCGCTCCAGTGATGGGCTATGTCTGAACTGACACGTACGCTCTCTCTCTACCACCACGGCCTTGAACGACAGCATCTTCTCGGTCAAGTTCAGCGCAGACGCGAACTTTGTGCTCTCGGGCAGTGACGACACGAACATCCGCATCTGGAAAGCGCAAGCGTCCAAGAGCCTCGTCAAGGTGCGTTTGCGTGTGTGACTGGGAGAGCGAGAGCGCAGTCGAGCGCCAGACGCGTGCGTTGACTGATTGACGCGTGTGTCTGTTAACTAATTCTGTCGATCTGTGTCCAGGCGGCGCCGCGAGAACGCCGCAAGCTCGAGTACCAAGAGTCGCTCAAGGAGCGGTACAAGCACCTTCGCGAGATCAGCCGCATCGACAAGTACGTCACTACATTGCGTGGTGGTGTGGTCTCTCTATACCTTGCTCTCGTCCACTCACGTGTCGCTTCGCTCGGCGGCGAACCGCGACCGACCGCCAGGCACCGTCACGTTCCCAAGGCGATCAAGAAGGCGGCGGACGCCAAACGCGAGGCGAGTGCGCACGAGAAGCACAAGATGGACAACCGCCGAGCGCACGCCAAGCCGGGCGCTGTCCCGCACGTCAACACGCGCGAGAAGGCGATTGTGCGCGAGGTCGAGTAGAGAGAGACATGCTCATGAGCGCTGGTGCAGTCACAGCCCGTCATTCACTTGTAGATCCCATCGTATTATCACTTACTGTGTTTGAAACTCAGTGCTCGCAGTGGTGGGCAGGTTTACTGTGAACAAACGGCGGCTCAACGTCGTTGTTCAGAAGACCGAGCTTGGCTCAGCTCAGAGACCCCTCGACTGGCGCACCGACATCTCGACGTATCTGCGGCCGCTCCACAGACTGGAGTGAGTTGCTAGCGTCCACAGCTGTCGAGTGAGGGACACAGGAGGCTGTTTTATGCACGCCCTTGCATGTTCAACCGCACCTCAGATTC
>JAASFJ010000655.1:0-17933 GCA_023333755.1 Globisporangium uncinulatum
CGTCTGGCGCGTTGCAGTTTGCCGCACCAGTCGCGAACCCGGAGCATAGGTCAAACAGCAACGATTGCCACTGCTGCAGCGCAGCTTGCTCCGGCTCCAAAAGAGCCGACTTGAGGACAGCGAGCGATGGACTCTGTACTGCTGTGTCGGGGTCGTAGCTGGATAGACGCTTGGCGACTTTCTGGTCGTCTTGGAGGGTGGTACCGACGTACGTAAACGCCTTGCACAGGGCATCCATGGCCCAAAGCCCGCGTGTGCACAGCCATTGAATGGGGATTTTGTGGCAGGGGTTCACAAACTGAGCTGCGCCTCGACGAATCGAGTGCGAATGGAGCCCTTGAGTCAGCCGCACGGAGCCGAGACTGACTGGCTCGCGTCGCTCTTGGATCTCTTTTGCCACAGTGTATAGCCATGTATTCGTGAACTGAGCAGCTGTTGGTCGGCCACGAACACTTTTTGTGCGAATCTCATCGACTGGTGTTGCTGTCTCGTCAGCCGCACCGAGCTCTTCGGCGTCAAGCTGGCTTACTGCCATCGCTGAGCGAAACTCAGGTTGAACATCGTGATGTTGAAGTAGATTGAACAAGAGTGGCGACGGCGATTCGCTAGTGATGAGTGCCGTTGCGGTCGTCTGAATCGGGCAGAGCTCCCAATTCGTCGCGTGCGGGTAGAGGCTGATGCCCTGTAACGACGCCGTCCTGAGTCGGCTGAAAGTGACGAACAGCTCTCCATCCGTCATCACCTGCATTTGCTTCTTCTGGATCCAACAGCAGTCAATGGACCGGCCGAGCATGTGCCACTGGGCTGTGATCATGGCGCCGATTTGCTGCCGCTCGATTTGTCCGCTCAAGAAGAGCTCCTTCGTTATTGCAAGCCTGTCGTCGATCGTAGCAGCCGGGGCTTGGCTCTGATCGATCTGCAAACGCATGCTCCGCTCCTTGAATTGCGTGAGCATCCGCGCACGGATCTGCTTGCAACGCGACTCGGCTAGCGCTGCATAGCGCTCCTCAAGCCATTTCTTGGTCTGGGATAGGTTGTTGTCTGCAGTACCCACGGAGAGCAAGTTCTCGCTGTTCTTGGCGTGCTTGCTGTGGTAGTTGAACAGGTGCACTTCAAATGCTTCTAGCAAAGAGTAGGGCGTACGAGCCGGCTGAGCTATACCTTGATCTTGTGCAGCTGCCATTTCACCCATATGCGGTCAACATCGACCCAGGAGAGCTGTTGCGATGCGAGAAATACGGTGAAGAGTGCGCGTGCAGTACGCTCTTGTCCTGCACTTCCTGCTGGCTGCGAGAGCTGCTCCATCTTGGATGTTGTTTTCGTTTGGTCACGAAGCCGCCTGTGAGTTGGACCGTTACATGTGTGAGTTGATCTTGGGACATTTGTATTGGATAAAGTATATGGCGGGCGCGACCTTACAGTCACATCCGCGATCTTGCGGATTTTGCGGAGATTCTTCGGAGTCACTTGCAAACCGAAACAAATGATGTTTATTGGCTAAAATTAGTGTGAGCTCACGAAGTGATTGACTGATAGTCGTGCATACCCGATGTCCTGTTCTCTGATCGCTTCTCATCACAACTGATCCCCGCAAAAGCTCGTATTAGACTACTGTAAGTGTTTCTCCAAATCTGCAAAACTCTCATACTTTATGCAGTATTAAGTGCACCGAACAGAAATAATCCTCAAATTTGACAGGCACCAAATAACTCGGTGATCACAAATGAGAATGGTGCCTGCACAGGCATTTCTCTCATTGTGATACCCTCTTTTTTGATATTTCTTGCATTGAATATGGAAGGAGAACATAACCAAATGGAAAACTGGTCAACTCAATCAAAAACTGCTGAATGGTTGGCGCACTTGCGCGCAGCTGACTAAAGCGCTCGAGGAGCTCATACAGCTCGTCCTCAAGGATTCGAGTATGTCGCCAGTAGTGCTGGATCGTGATTCTACTAACACTAGCTCAGGCGCCCTCAGCCCACCTCATCGCTACGAGAACGTCGATCTTGAACAACGAGTTCGCGCTTGCCGCGATCTCATCGCGCGCCAGGTGCTGGGCCCGCTCGAGCAAGTTGTCAAACTACTTGACGACGTGACTGTTTCGTATGGCGTGGATCCGAGCCTTGAAGGCCCGGATAACTCCTGCGTCGAGCGGCTGAAGGCAAGCTATCGTATTCGGGGGAAGTATTCTGACTTCGACGTTGGCGAGTGGCTTGAGAACACGATGAGATGAGACATTGTCGACCAGAAGGAGGGCTCGTCTCCTCTCATCATGCATCTGCTTGTTGAATCGATTGAGCCATGTCTGAACGAGCTGGTGGTCATCCACCCATTTGGGGTGCTCGCAAAGTCGAGTCCGAGCTGCTCTGACGTATGTCCTCGAAAGCAACGTTGCCGTGCCACAGAGTTGACAAACAGCAACACGCATGCAAAACATGGTGACGCGGCTTGGCGTCACAGGAAGTGCGGGAGGTCTCCACCGCCCACGCAGCTAACTCGAGCTGGGTCAGGTGAGGGTGTGAGTGGTGGTGCGTGTGGAGTTCTTACTTTTGCCCGTGCATCATGCGGGCTCGCTTGACGACTTATGGCATCTTCGAGAATGCCGGAAGCGCGCCTAAAGTACCTTTTAGAAGTGATGGTATCGATTTTGAGGTTGTTTAAATTGGACAGTGTGACATATTGGGAGAAATGCCTGTTATACAGGCATTTCTCCCATTATGTTATCCTCTGTGTCACAAAATTATGAAGATTTGGTTTCTTGGCCACCGTGACATCAGTTCTTCATGCAAAATGGTGCGGCTTCGCGAGCGCACCTCTGGCATGATCCACTTCGAGTGTTATTTTTCGTTTGGATGAAAGCCGAGGCTAGCTACTTCAAAACGCAGTGTTTGACAGCAAATGAACTCATCATCTTTGAAATTGTCGCACAATGAAAATCAAAAACTAGCAGGAATATGCGCTTTTTAAAAGGGAAATCTCCTCTTTCCTACAGTGCAGCTAGTATTGTCAGAAGAATCGTGTACTTGTTGCAACTTGTGTGCAAAAGAAGATCACAACAGAGCCGGATGCATTTTATTCTACCAATCAGAGGAGAGTCGGAAAATAAGACAGCGAATTAATTTTGGAAGACTTCTAAATGTGGATATTATTTAGAGTTTAGAGCTGCAATTGCCGAAGAATATGCAGTTTCTGAGCAACTCAAAGAGAAAGGGAAAATGCCATCTGGAAAATGGCGGCTGCAGACGCTCGGTAAGCCGTAGTTGTTCCCGCCACCCGCTAGCATTGTCTGCTCCATAGCGTCTTGCGAGGTGAGGAAGCACTTCTCTTGAGTGCGAACAGGAAGCTCGTCATCCGCTTCCTTGACTGCGTCAACGAGCTGCGGCACCCAGAACGCCTGCTCGCGGTGCTGAAGGCTCTGGATGGAGTTGAAGAACCCCAGGTCGAGAACTTTCATGTCCGGTGACCCCAGCGGCTACCACAAAATCTTCGCATCCATGCCTCACACGCTCGCCACAACGTCTTCTGCAACGGCGTGCAGAGATGCATTATCCTGTTGTATCCATACAGTCATCCCACGAGCGCCTGACGCCCTCGTTTGTCAGATCCAGTGCACTCACAGGAGTAATCTATACCCCGCGCCTTGTATTCTCTCCTTCACTGCCGGCAACACCTGCAGTATGAGCAAGTCCCTGTAGGCAGCGCGCGTGACGGATACTGGCGCGATGATCGTGTGTCCCCAAGGGTTTGGTGTTGGTCATCCTGCGCGCTTCTTTCTCTTGAACGATCGGGAAGTTACCGATCTTGATGTCAAAGCCTGCCTGAGTCTCGTAGTCGAACAGCGGTCTTGCAACAGCGGCGATAAACATAACCGTCGTGATGAACTGCTTGTTGCTCGTGGTCGTATACGGTGCGCTCTCGCTCTCAGTCAGGATGTTCCGGTTTGACACACAGTGTATATTGAACCGCTTTTCATCGATGTGCACAACATCGTGCATAGACCTGAAGCAAGGCAAACGAGAACATGCAACGACATTAGGCATTGGGAGCAAAACGAGCGAACAATCAGCATAGCACTTACCTTCGGGCGGCTGCCCGAAAGCAAGCGCGAAATGAAGTCTCTCTCGCTTCAACGCGGGTGTCAGCGTTGGCTTTACTCGCACGTTCGCAGCTCGGAGCGGCCTGTTCGGACCGATGTATCTCTGCAGAGTGGCGTACGGTACCCCCACGGTTCCCGCTTTCGAGCGCACGCTTGTCCGCTGATGCATATGTACCTCCTAGATCGCCTTCTTGAGTTGCTCCGGGTCGACAGACTATGAAGCACAGCAGTTTGCGCGTGCTGTGACCCACTCGCGGTCACGAGTCAACCAAATCTTTATCAAGGTCTTCGTGTTTCGGTTGAACTGCTCACTCACCTCCTCAAGAACGCCATGGACAAGTGTACCGTCTACCCGAGCGCGACGCGAGGAACGTGAGCAAACGAATGCCTTCATTTGTGCTCACGTCGCCGCTTACAAGCACTCCTCCCATGACGCCAAAAAGTTGTCTGGCATTGCTTTGTTTTGTCACAACCAACCACGCGTTTTACAGCCAAAATGCTGTCACAATATTGACCAACCAACTCTAAAAAAATATATGTGTGGTACGCAAAAAAGTGAAACCGCCAGTGTTTTGTGGCACAGAGGTACACGCTCATAATAAACACCCTATAATCCCATATAAAATCACACAGAGGTAGTACACACTCATAAATAAACCTTTCTACAGTTCGATATAAAATCAGTTCAAAAATGTATTTTTTGCAACCAACGCGCATGAAGATAGGTCAAAGCAAGCCCTCCGCACGCATCAACGCCACACACTCAGCTCAACGATCCCAAGCTGGCTGTGTAGGCGATGAAGAAGTTCTTGCCGCGCGAGCCGCGTCACCACCTCTTGTCTGCGCGGCCATCGTGCAAATCTTTGCAGCGTGTGGGGTCCTAGCGCCTCAATGCGAACTCGGCGACTGGGTTGGCAAGAGCGAGCCATACTCGAAGTAATGATGTGATCCAAAGGCGCCTGCGCAGGCGATAGCACATCAATCTGTTCTCTAAGTATTAATGTGGGCTGAAGGTATCTAGACAAGCGTTAACATACATGCATCTCTATGGCAATTTAGAAATAGTAAGAAGACAAGGCTTCTAACCAAAAGTCTGAAGACATTTGGTTAGTTACCAGACTGCCTCAGCTACATCATGGCCTGCTGGAAAGCACTCGTTAGCTCCACTCTTTGCTCGTTCTTTTGGGCGTCCTGCTGTCATCTCCAGGGCGAGTTGATCGAACTGCTGGAGTGTTTCAGTCTGCTGTACACAAGCGCCTACTGCAAGAATACAGTAGACATTACCTCTCTGCATTGTTTCATTCCAAATCCAATGAAAAACTCTCAAAATGGAGGGTATCGTAATGAAAGAAATGCCTGTACAGGCGCAACCACGAAACTTGACACCAGAACGCCCTTTCTACATTTCTATATAGCAGGGATACTTTTTCCAGAGGTAATAGTGAAAATGGCATTTATTTAAGAAAACTTAGTGCGAAAATGATTTTTTGGAATATGGTCGCCTCACATAGATTGCAGCGCGTCACTTGGCATAGGTATGTGACTTCTGGGTGAAATTTGTCCACGAAAGTGCTGCTGTGTTTAGTGCATCCTTGTGTAATTGTGAGTTGGTGTGATACAGTATTGCCTATTGTCTGATGAGCGTCGTCGAACACTCTTGGCGTTCAAAGTACAAATTTTCTCAGACAAAAACAAACTGGGAGTAACTCTCAGTGCCACAAAATATCATTAAGTAAAGAGGAGAGATTAGTGTTTTTTTAAATGATTTAATATACATCACCTTCACCAAACTCAAAATCGGTTGAAGAAGGATATTAGGTAATAGTGGGTGTCGAGTTTTGGATTACAGTGCTCTGTCCCAGAAATCAATCAACATTGTGTTTGGAGTGGTGTTGCTCGAGATGTAGTGAATCAAATTGAGTGCGGTTTTCTACAGGATCGTCACTCTGATGTGTGTAGACACACATCAGAGTGCTCAATATTTTGTAGGGTCCATTTGCAAACCTTTCAATCGCAAAACTAGAGATAAAATCACTTCCGAATAACGTTGATATATTATATCAATGTGATTCGGAAGAGATGTACACCGACAACTCATAGAATTGTCAAAAATGAGCGACAATTTATCAAACTTTAGCGTTGCGTAGAGGAAACTTGGCTTAACGCTGTGGTTTTGGCAGATTCAAGCCAATCGATGAGGCCCCGGAAATATCCAATGATAAAAAGATGAGTTCTTCTTTAGAGGATTTTTAGACTAATGAAACAGAGAGAGAAAAGTGTTATTTTATATTTTGAAAAGACCAGATTAATATGTTAAACTTACTCTTTTTTAACCCCCATTCCCAAGTGTTGGACCGACTAACATGCCTGAGAATTTCACATGTTAGACGTCCAACATGTGGCAACAGTAATATATCGAAAATGCCGTTTTCCATACAAACTTCAAGATAAACTCGATTTTGCACAGGAATGGCCACATCAAGGTTTTGCTCCAAATGCACAGGCTTAGGGAGGCGACGCGCAGCAACAGGCCACACCGAGTGATAAAAAAGACCCGGCAACAGAGGTATGCGTGCCAGCACATCCACTCGTTTGGCCGCGCGTGCGAGGTCGATCATTTTCGAAAAAGCTCGCAAACGAGCAAGGCCAGAAATGTGAGCAAGAAAAGCAAGAAGAGCAAGAACGACATGGCGTGGCGAGACAGGTGAGCCAGCCGACTTGGCGAAAACAGGTGAGACTTTTGGTGTAGCTTGAATCCTTTGACCAAGGGGGACTAATGCGACAGTTCAACTAGCATCGTGTTGTGTTGACAGGACGGGCAGGTCATGGCGGCGACGAAAACATCCACAGCGAATCAAGATGCGACAAGCAAACAGCTGAACGGATCGAGATCAACAACGAGTCATACGAACACGACGTACACGAAGCGCAGGCGTCCCGCTCGGAAACGAAGACATACGGTGAGGCAGTGGAGGGGAACGCAGCGATTGCTAACACGGCGTGGCGAAAGTGACGAAGAGGTAAGTGCGTCACCGGCGGCGCAAATGACGGCGAAGAAACGACTCCATCGAATGCAACACAAGTGGGGGCGACGGAGGCGAACAAGGCGGCGAAGCAAGAAAGCGCGATCAAAGGAGAGAGCACGTGCGCATATTCAAAAGGTGGACAGGTCTGCATCGGCAGCAGAAGAGTAGAGATCAAATGCGGAGGTAGCGCGATAACTAGATGTGGTTACAGAAGCATGGCCGGTTTCGATAGTTGAATGTACTTGATCGGTCAGCAGATCGTTGGCGCTCGGGTGCGAGTTGGTGACACGAGGCAGGAATGAAAAGTATGTGTGCGAATCAGCGTGTTTACGCTATGCCTAAAATGTGAGCCTCACAGCTCCGACAAGCCATGAGAGTGTAATTTTTTGCGAAAGTCGCGCATGTTGTTCGATCAACGTGTAAATTTGCACACGTTGCTCTTCCAAAATGTGAGACAAGGGTCTGCTGCGGGTAGCCGCTGGGCAGCACAACCACCTTTGTCGGATCGATGTGTACTGATGAAGTGACAAAGCGTCTGTTGAACTGGGGACGCTCGCTGTCGCGGTGGTCTCGACACCAAGCACACGCGCGGCGCTTGGACCCGCACGCCGCCGTGCGCGTCTAGCTCAAGGAGGGAATGGAGGTAAGATGCAAACCGCAGTGTGTTGACCCTGAAACCTCGATGGTAGAAATCTCTCACTTGATCCCTCGCGATGGCTACTGGTTCCACAGGCTTTTCGCTGCTTCCCGCAGCTGACCACAATGATCCCACGCTCCGACCTCGCTGGGCACGGTACACCAGCCTGCTTCCAACAGCGTCGTCTAGTGGAAGCCGCTCGGGGCGACGTTCCTCTCTTTGCATCTATGACCCATCGAATCAACGTTTGTGCAGCTGGCGTTCATCTACTTTGTTTAGATGTAGTCTCAAGTGCGAGCGCAGCACAGCCACGGAGACGGCAACCACGACGGCATCGGGAGGAGGAGAAGCTTGTGAATAAGTCGCAGAATACCAAGGCATTGGTTTGAGGGAAGGCATTGGTGTAAGTTAGGTGAGGAAGAGCAAGCCGTACCAACAGTGATCCAGCGTGCGTCGGAGGCGACACGCGCGACGAGTGTTCGAGCCGCCCAGGTAAAATGACATCGGTGTGCTTGCGCTCGACGAGTGTGCATGCCGCGGGATCGAAACCGAATACGAGAGTTCAAGTGGTGTGACCCGCGAAGATGCCGACGGTTTGGGAAGCGAGGGGCGAGCGACATCAGCAATTGGAGCAGCACGGGCGACGGCACTTGTGAGATATGCTGGAGTCGAAAAGGCGAGTGACGCTGGTGATGGTGTCAGTGAAACGGGCGTGAGCCAGACTGTGTAGTACAGCTCTCGTAGGCAGACTCCACCACACCCACAAAGGTCATATGCGTGGGAGTTGGGGACGATACCGTACTTTGAGAGTGCTACTTTCGGATGATGGGTGCGAGCGAAAACTTGCGTAATTTCAATACATTCCACGAGGAGATGGCTTTCTTCAGTACTCTGTGTCCTTCAGCCAGGCCATTTTGCTCATGTTGGATGTGCAGCATTTTTTTCTTTAAAATGTACGCTTTATGAAAAAGTTCAGTATGCCAGCTCCGGCATGTTGGCATCAATGTGCAATGACAGGACACAAGGGGGGGGTATCGCGTTTTTCAAGCGCAGGCATCGCACTTAGTGCCGGGTATTCAAAAACCAGGTGATGCATCTGATATCGCATGTTGGTCGTCTAACATGCAAAAAAAATGTTTGGATTTTCAGAGTCCAGGGAATGGGGGTTAAAAACATTTAATGTCGCATTTTATGCCACATCCGAGCAACGAAGAGGCAGAGGAAATTCGCCACTTGGAAAGTGAACACTGCGGACACGCAGGAGATCGTAGTCGTTGTCTCGTTCTGCGAGCGTGATCAGCCCCAGCACTGCCTGGGAAGTCAATAAGCACTTCTCGAGTGTTCGAACACGAAGCTTGTAGTACACTGTACATACCGCTGCGACCAGGTCTGGCACGGAGTATGCATGCGTTAGATGCTGCCAGTTCCGGATCGAGTTGAATAAGCCCAAGTCCAAGATGTTCATCCTGGGGGACTTATTGGGCTGCTAACGACTGCTGCTGATGGGAACAATCCACAGATCACTCGTTCAGCAGACCCGTGATGTGCTGCGTTATCTTTTTGTTGCCAGATCATCTGTCGTTTACCTCCTGCATTAACATCTACATTATTGATAACATCACAAGCGCGATTGCATTCAACACACATCGTAAATGCTTCTTACCTGGCATGCGCTCGACAATGGCTGGTAGTACATTTGATAGCAGCGTATCGTCGTGCACCTCCCGAGTGACGGCAGCAGGCTTGAGGAAGATGTCGCCGCGGTCAAGTTTGCGTTGCTCCGCTGAGTCGTGTCCCCCTTGACGAACGGAATACAACGAACTTGCCCATGAAACTAATATCTATCTTGAGATTGAACTGCGGCAGCGCCACCTCCGTCAAAAACATCACTTTGGTTCCAAAGCGCTTGTTCCGGCAGCTCCGGTAAAGCGCCGATTCCTCCGCGGCGAGAATAGGGGTCGTCAGTTTTGAATGATGAAAGGATGTGGTTGACGGAAAGACGAGATTTATGTTTCGATTGGCAAAACAACCATCACTTTTTGATGAAAAATAGTCAATATTAAAGCTGACTGTCGGTTCGTATTTGATGAATGACTTTCATTGGGCAAGAAGGGTTTCTATCGTCAATCAAAAACAATTATCATTGAAAACTGACGACCCTTAAATGTACCGATCCGCACCCTTGTGCAGTCCATGTTTCATGTACACGTACACAGTCCAACATAGCCTGAAAGTAGCGAGAGCGCACGCCTGCGAAATTGTCAGACGCACCCAGGAGACAGAAGCATACAATGCCCCCGTGCGAACCAATTCTCTCCTCTACAATGATCAGCGCAAAGTGCAGGCGCTTCTACATCTGCTGTTCTGACAGCGTCGCCTTCACGTGGACCGTCACAGCGTGCAACGGCTTCGCTTGCCCAATGTAGCGATGCAGCGTGGACGGGTGAGATCGGCAGCTGCCGCAGCCGCGCGCACGGTCGTACGACCCCGCGACGACGCGGCTGAGACGCCCTTCTTCAATTCGTCTGCGTTCACAGCCGCGAGACGTCAGGGGGCTCGTCACAGACTCGCTCATTTGATTGACGGTACCGCCCAAAGCGCGTCGCTAGGGACAGTGGCGCCACGCTGCAGTGAGCCATCCAGTCCCACTCGAGAGGCGAGAAAATTACCATCCGGACGCGGTCGGCCGCGGTGATTTCGTTGTTGCCGTGCGTTCGCGCCATGTTGCTAGGAATTGTTGGCGAGTGTGTGGTTTTGTGGTTGGCTGCTTCCTTAGATTTGGTGGCTGACATAATCGTCCAATCAATTAAAAAAAACCTCAGTTGTGTGGTCCACAAATAACCCTTCTGTCAATTGATTTTTGAAACTGAGTAGTACTGTACACCACACGCTTTCATGCGACACACTCACTATGACTTTTCCAGACAACATATACTGTATAACCCGAAATTATAGTGACCACCTGGCTTCACAATTGATTTCAAATAAATCACGAAAAAAAAGCTCCTACACACATAATGTTCGTATTGATTTTTATCAAACTTCACAATTGATACAATGAACCTCTCACGCAAAATAGACTATTCATGAAAATTAAAATGTGGGAATTGGGTTTTATTATACAAAGCAGTTTTAAATTTTAAAAGAGACTGGAAGGGTAGCCCCACAATATCGGGGTTTTACAGTAGTTTTATCAATGACAAGACTGCGTGTGGTAAATTATTGCACGCAGATGCGAAACAATTCCGGTTGTGGAACATCGTTTTCAGGGACGAAATTTTACATATTGAAATCAAGTCAAATCAATTACTTTACATCTCCTACCCGCAAGAACACAAGAACGCAGTGAATATGGCCCGGTTTATAATTTTCATTGATTTTTGAGTTTTTGTTCAAGCACATTCCCAATATTTTGAATTTTTGATATTTCAAAACCAATTCTAGAACTCTTTAGAGGTGACAACGTTGGAGTCAAGTCAGTTAACGTTATTCTGGAGTAAAGTGCCTCAACGTTGATATTTTACTCCGAGTTTACTCCGAGTTTGCTCCGAGCGCAAGTAGCCTACTTTTATGCATTTTGACACCATGTTTTGAAAAAACACATACCTCCTGTTAGGTTCTCTTACATGTACTTCTGATCTAGCATTACGCATTCTTTATGGTTCATATCAAAACCTACTGCTAGCGGGCTGGTACGAGCAGCTCTGCTCGCGCGCGCAAAGAGATTGCGCGCACCTCTCTACATTGCAGTGTTTAACTGCTAAGCCTTGAGATGAAAAGATTGTAATCTGACCCACACAGCTTTCGCAACAACAATCCTTCTCATGTTTTATACGACTTTTTGCTGAAAGTTGTTGTGCCTGCCATGAAGCAGTCGCTAAAGCGGTCTACAAAAGCCCTGACGGCAGTTACAGTTGGAGTTTGCCACGCAAGCAGCTGGTTGGTGCCCCCCTTCTCTGGCTTGCATTGCGTTTGGTGCAAAGAATACTAAAATTAAAAGTTAAAACGAAATTGCTATCCATTTTTGAGAATCTCTTGTGCCGATGCAGCTTTTCATTGATTGGATAGAATTCGTAAAAGTAACATTTTTGCCCAATCGTAGATCAACGAAGTCCATAGTAAACTTTGACGTTAACTTGGATGGGATCAACGTCAGTTGACGTAAAAACTTTGACGTCAATTGACGTTATTTCCATAACGTTGTCACCTCTAGTTAAATACATCAAAGAGCTGTAAAACACGTAATTTACATCTAGTATCTAAGTCAAGGAGGCCAACAGTAATTCTGACAAAAATATAAAACGTCGTCAATTTTTATTGAAACACAACCAAAACTTGTGTGCAGGTTCCCTGGTCCTGGAGGCATAGACGCACGTGTTTGCTGCCTACACAAACCATCACAGGCGGCAGCTCTCAAATAATACAAATTCGGCACGTCTGGAAACTTACCATTTTTTGTGCCAGTGAGCCCAACAAACTGGGATATAAGAGTTCGAAAGGCGGTCTATCTTCTTGACCGGTATGACGCGTACATGATGGACCGTGTGCAAGTTTTGGATCACTAGAACTGTGGTAGTGAATTAGCTATGAAGGTGGCTTGTACGTCTTGGTTTAGCCTAGTTGATATATAATGCAGGATTGTGATATATTATTTGAATTCATGTAATTTCTGCTTATTTTGAACACAGCAGGTGAAATACTGTCAAGCTGTGAGCAAAAATGACATAATTTTTTGGCGTGCCGCCAAATTATAAGATTTTTTGAAATCGCCATAGTTCAGCTCATACGCGTCGGACAGAAAATGTGTTGTCTGGAATTTTTCCAGAGCTTTACCGGAATCTGAGATGGTCTAGCGATCTTGAACATATTTTCCGACATTTGGCCATTCGGCTAACCTTCGGCAACAAAAACAAATTTAAAACCAGATTTTCGGCTTTTTTCTCGATTTTTAAGAAAACCAAAATAATTTTGTGTCGCTCGTTGAGGTCAGGATGGATACATGTCTGTCCTCGGAAGATATCGCCCCAAAATCATTTTTGACGAGTATCATTCAGGTTAAATTTTATTTCCTCCAAATAATCGGTCATAAATTATTCATTTTTTTGACAGGGTGTCGCTTGCTCGGGAAGAGAACATGGTTTCCGCCCTTGTATAGAAATATCTGTCCTCAGCAGACATCCGGTTATATTGGATTCATATTTCCCTTTCACCACTTTAATGCCCTTGTATCGGAGGTGATGTAATCTACCACCAACCAATCGTGTGCATATGATGATCGTCTATTGATTTGACTGTGGACTCAAGGGTAAGTCATTTATTTGGACTCCATGGCTTGAGGTCCAAGTGACTTACCGAAAAACTCATGTTAAAAGTCACCCCGCATATACAGTACCTCCCAGAATCGATTACCACGTCCAGGTGGGCTTTAATATATTTCGCCCACATCTACTCATCGCTGTTGTAGCCATACATACGACCATCACTTTGGCTATAGCGTCATCCATTAAAAGCACTAGTAACACTACACACCACCCTGATTGCTCAAGACTCGGCGGCCTCTAACGCGCTGCAGCTGCTTGCGACCGGCTCTCCTCGCCATCATCCAGCTCGCTCGCGCGTTTAGACGCGATGCATGGGCGGGAGTGGCAGCGGCATGCGCTATTCAAGTCCACAGTGGAACGGAGGGGGCCACAACCGACAAATCGGGCTCGCACGCGCAGCGACGTGGCAGCGACTACTAGGTGTGGAATTAGTCGTGTTGAGAGGGGAAAATGGAGAGGAGAGAAGGGTAGGCGGTGAAGAGGACGGTACTACACACTCGACGAGCACGTTGTCCGCTTGCAGGCGACGGCAACGTGCTGTGTAACCGGGCGTTCCCGAGTTACGCAGCACAGAGAGGGAGGAAGCGTGCGAGAGCACCTTCCACATGGATCCCAGTCGGACGAGACGGACGAGGGAAGACTTGGGCGTTTAGGCTCCAAATTGAGAGTGATATTTATGAGGTTTAGTGCGGTTCCACCCGATCGGTGTGAGCCTTAGGATTTTGTATGCTAATACTAAATCTAAGTCGCCTAAACTGTTGATTGGCTCTGTGAGCTCAAATGAACTGATTGGTCTAAATTCCTGAATAATATCTAATGGGAAGCACAGCCGACGAGGTTGGCTTCAAAGCAATTGCGCGGACTGTTGTCCCGCAGAGCCGGGTTACGGCAGGTAATCTTGGCGAGTGTACCTCGTTACACAGGGTCTCCACAGCCAACAGGAAGAGAAGAGTTGCGGGGGAGGGGCACCCTTGATGAATCCCCCGCGTCACTGCCACTGGCGAGGAACGGGTACCGTTGACCTAGAAGACAGCGGTCCCTCCGTTGTGATGTCATTGATGACGTTAACGAAGATTCGCTCAAGCCGAAGGCGCGGAGAACATCTTTGAGGAACGGTCGCTCCAACGAATCGTACACTTTTGCGAAGTCCATAAGGAGGATCACCTTGCCATCTCTTCCAGTGGGTTCTCGTGCTCGTCTTGAAGATCTGCCTACATGCCCGTGATACTGTCTTCGAGCTGTCGTTCTGCAACGAAACCGTTCTGGCTGACGCTGATTAGTCCCGGGAGTCCCAGCTGTACTCGTTCGAGATTACCTTTACCATGATGTACGTCGTGGTGAGGAGAGTAATTGGCCGGTATTCGAGTGCATCTCCCGAGTCGCCGCTCTTGTGCAATGTGGCTATCACTCCCTCCGAGAAAGAGCTCGGGTACTGACGCAGCGTTCTGCACGCGTTGTTGTTGCTCTTGAGGAGCGGTGTGAGAACATCGCAGAAGTCGACGTAGAGATCATTCGGCATTTTGTCGATCCCTTCCGCTTTGCCCTTCTGAAGACATGTGATTGCCGTACGCACCGCTCCCTCCGAGAAATCTGCACCTACTTGGTCATTCTGGTCCAGTAACACAGAGGGCAGCTTCGTGGGATCACACAGGTTTGCCAGCATCTCGTGTCACTCCTCCGCCTGCCGTTGCTCGTAGTACGTCTTCACTAGTGGCGTCCAGCCGTCCGCCATTTGCTCTGCGATCGTGTCGGCTAGAGGGAGCAGTCGAGCCCCGCCCACGTGAGCATAGCTACTGTGTGGTTCGGCTGTCTCCCCGAGATCCTTGGTAGAACTGCTATAAGCCTGGCCGCCAGGTGGTGAGGAGACTCGTGAAATTTTGTCTCTGCTTAATGAGTGCCGTTCCGATCTCCTTTCAACCGCTTCTGATTGCACCCCGTCAAAGTCGGCTTGCCTGACCCGCTTTCTCTGTCGTCGCGCCCTCCGTCATGTGCTGACCATGAGATCCCGTCTTGCTCGTCGAAGCAGGGCTTGTACTGATGCCAGGAAGAGCGCCAGGTTGTATGCACCACTCTGTGCGAATTCGTGATGTCTCACCGTTGCGCGCAGCGGCTCTCCGATCCGTTCCTTCATTCTCGATGTAATAGTCGGGTCCGTCGGGAACAGAGCGCTGGAATTGCCTCTCGCCACCTTCTTGGCTGGCAGTCGGATGTGTTGTACGTATTCATTGTGATCCAAGGCGTTTATGGGCGAGCACGCCATTTGATTCGTGATGTACTCTGCCTACTCATTTGAGTGCTAAAACCGATCCAGTGGTCGTCCGTGGTCCGCCAAGCCAAACGGGAAGTACATTTGTCGGTCTGTTCGTTCTTCCTCAGCTGCTGGCTCTGCTGCTCCCTTAGCAAGTCGAGGAGGCATAGGCGTTCCACCGCGCCTGCCAGTGCCTTGTTCTCTGTCTTGGATGAGACAGATCCTTTAGCATCGAACCTGTCCAGTAACGGCAATAACACACACTTGAAGCCGCCACCGCGACCATCAACCTCTACCCACGCGCGGCAACCTCGGCATCTCTACGAAGAAGCGCTCCTGCTCGTGTGTCGAGTCGCGGGTTGGAGCATACACGTTCACGACCTTGGTCTGCCCATTCTCGAGCGCAATGCACGGAGTGGATAGTATGTCGAGCTCTGCTTGTCGAAAGTTGATACCGACGTGTGGGTTGATCAGGATAGCGACTCCTACTGCATTGCGGCCATCTTGTACAGGCCAGAACGACCGGTGGAGGCGCTCGTTTGCGCTGACCACCCATACCGTACTCCACATTCTCTGAACCATGTCACGCTCTTGCCTGGATGAGATGTGTGTGTCTTGAGCAAGCACCGCCAGTACTGCCTCGCCTTCGAATGACCAATTCAATACAGTCATGCAACCCTCTCGGTTGCACGGTGAGTTCCGAAAGCTCTGACATTCTGCGTTACCAGGTTGAGCCGCCTCTCGTCTCGCTTTGCTGGGCTGTTCATGGTCGTTCCTTTCTGCTTGCTCGGGTGGATCGCCCCATCCTCCGGGTTTGCTGCCGTTGGGCTTGCCAGCAAACTCTGGTTCCAGGTGCCACTGTGTCGTAGCCACCGGGTCGCACAGTGGTGCCCTTAGTAAAGATAAGCGACGTCGCACGCTTCGTACGCACGCCACCGCTCCTCGATGGGTCCACTTTTTGCCGCTGTTGCCATCCTGATCGCTTGCCGTAGATAGTCGTCCTGTTCCCACTTCTGCGCCCGCGTTTTTTAATAACTCGCCCATCCAAAGGTTGCTCGTTGTGTGGTTGTCCGCTCCATTGAACATTCACCAGTGATGTGGCTCGCGATCTCGAGGAAGACGCACGCCGCTAGCATGATCCTTGTCGAGATGTCTTCCGCCTTCCGGAGCTTGAGCATCCGTACATCCTCCAGCCCCTTTGTGCATTTGGTGGTGTCGAACAACTCATTCCGGCGATCGCGATGCGTGGCGAGTGCCACGGCTGTCGCATAGTCGGATGTTTCCCCGCACGTCGTGTGCCACTTTCGCTGCTGCTGATGGTAGAAGACGGGCGTGGTTGATTGCCTAGTTGATTACGAGGTCGGCTCGAGCTCGCCTACTCCATGCCAGGTGATTTTCACGCTATCATTCGGGAGAGATGCTGAAGCGGGAAATGCGAGAGTCTCAGGAAGTCACCCAACACTTCTGGGTAGTGCCGCGTGAGCTTATTCGTCTTGACCAGCTGGTTGAAGCTTGGCATATCCGCGTCACTGCTCCTCGTCCAATGCGCTCTCTCCGCGTTCAGCGTAACAAGGTCGGCGTCTGTTGCAAGTCCCGGCTCTGCCTTGCTGTCGAAGCCCTCGTCGGTCACTTGAACTATGGAGTTCAAAATGTCTGGTGATGTATACATCCGCACTGTTGACGCCAAAGTTTGTTCCCGCTTCCTGGTGCCTCTCGTGACCGGTGCCAGCAGAACCTCGATCGCGTTGCTTCCATCAGCGGACCCTGTAGCTGGCACGTTCTGCGAGCTGGATTCGTCTGTCGGAGATGGAGACAGGACCGTTGAGTCGGAGATGTCATTCGGCGGTGGCGACAGCCGGAACTCTCAGTCCTCGAGTATCATTAGCTGCCGGCGCCTGTGCTTGTGGGTGCGTGCGTCGTCTGCGGAGAGGCCTCGTGTTGCGGCCACACTGTCAAAGTGCGCGGGGTCGTACTCAGTCATGATTCTCTCCAGTTCTTCTTCTCTTTCATTCGACAGTGGCGATGGGCTCGGAAGTCTGCATGTGAATAGAGCATGTTCCTCCCCCTTTCCTTTTCAGCATCGCCCATTACCTGCTGGCATTGCTAAGTCATGATGATGCTCGATGTCTGGAGTAGATGCGTGCTCGGGCTGGGCTCTGTACGCTGTTTGGTGAGAACTCGAATGATTTTTTGTCACTGTTAGCGGCGGCTGCTTCGTTATCTGCGTCATACTCCAAGAAGTTGTGCGACCGCGAGGCCATCATGTCGATAGTGTCAGGCTCCCGATCTTCAGCGTTCTGCACCTACTCCACTGCGACTATTCGCTGACCGCCCGCCATCTTCCACTATCATGTCCTCTGCGAACTCGCATGTCGGTTTATCTTCGCACGGATCGTCCGACCAGGTTCGAAACTTCCCTGTGCCTCTGCTACCACGCTGGTGACACACCAGCGGAGCCGATTCGCGAGAACCAGTGCGTAAACTTTGTTGTCAGTAGTCCGATAGATCGGTACACGAGGGCCGTCCGTGGCGCCTTGGTCATCTTGAGGAAGGCGATGAGCACCCCGGAAAACGAACGCGGCGCAGTTCCCTCTGACCCCCC
>JAASFJ010000656.1:0-17929 GCA_023333755.1 Globisporangium uncinulatum
CTGGATAGCTGCTATCCATTCATATGTGTTGGCTGTCAGCAAGTCAAATTTCAGTCCAGAGCAGGGTCTTTTATTGGGCACAGTTTTGTCCTTTGTGGGCATGGATCTGTATTTGGGTAGGGTGGTTTATTGGGCAAGGGGCGTTTAATTGGCAAAAGCCGTTATAAACGTATACACTACATAATTTAATATTCCGAGCCCCAACGGACTCGAATTTAACTCGTTTCAAAAACAAATTGATTTCAGATTACAGTTATTATTTGAAGAAATTTGTAAAAACTGTCACAAACTGTTTTTGCTCGCGCAACATCATGTGAAAAATGTTGCACGAGGGACTGACAATCGACATTCGATATTTACTTATTAGTTTTGTACGGATATAAAATCTGGTAGGTGCTAGCTCACAAAATACAAGCTAATTCTGTTGACAGGAAACGTCCTTGTAGGCAGCAGGGGAATCGTAACAGATGTGGCTGCCGAATACGCACTCACCCCACCCGCAGGTGAAGGCGAATGCGCTGATGCTGTTAGAGGCGAGTGCGATGCTGTTGGAGAAGGCGGGGACGCGAACCACCAGCGCGCGCTCGGAGAGACAGCGGCTAGACAGCAAGCTCTAGGCGCCCACATAGGACGTGAGCAGGCTCAAGCTCACGCTGCGGTAACCAGTGAGCTGGCAGATACAGCGTACCACAGTGGAATCAACCTTGAAGGCATGCGGAGGGCACCGACTCGTGACCGAGCTGCTTCTTCTCTGTGAGTTGGCCAGGAGGAGCCAAAACCACCAAAAGCCGCCAGCAGACGCCACTGCACGCACACTCTGGTGACCGTCGGGATCTGATCGCCCTCGCCGGCGATTTGGAAGTTTGGGATCGACTTGTTCGTCAGTACGCTATTGCCCATGGCGTAGAAGTGGTGAGTACTCAAGTCAGATCAGTTCCGCGAGCGGTTTGTTTCGCTGCCCCTACACACGCACGTAGCACGCACAGAGTACTCAAAAAGCCGATTGACAAGCTCGCAACACGCTCTAGGCCGCAGCTGGGGGAGTAGCCGCCGTAGATCGCGTGCACGTTATGGCACCAGGAGGCCCCACCGCCCAAGCTCTCAACGCACGCTGTCAGCGTCTGGTCTGCCGTTGCGGTTCTCAAAACAGTGTCGGCACACCGGGACTCGCAATCGACGCGCGGCAATCGTGGAGGCGGCGTTCGTATCGATCGCCACTCATCGCGGTACTGTGCGTGCTGAAGGCGGCCTGATATGTTGTCGTTTTCAATTGAAGCGATTGTTGAATGGAGATGATACATAATCAGACCTGATTCACTCTTCGAATCTAATTAATCATCTCGTGCGCCTACCTGAGCGCTGCAGCACTAGCAGACAGGGAGAAAGAGTGTCGTGAGGTCGGTCTGAACCTGAGCAAGCTCAAGATGGAAGCGCTCGGCAGGAACCGGCCGCTCGGGATGCTCGTCGTGATAAACCTGCAGCTGAGTGGCGTGACGGCAGCAATCCCCATCATACACACTCTCATTCACACTCTCCCACACCACCATTCACACCACCATTCACACACAGCAAGACCAAAAGCCAGATAGACGGAGGTGGTCACGCAGCCACTGCCCATCACTCGCCACGATCCCCTTCATACACTGGTGCGCTCAGAGGTGAGAACACCGTCTGCTGCTGACAGTTGCCCACAGCAGACCCAGATTCGTGCACGGCCTCGACTCGTTCACGTCGAAACGATGTCTGGTGTTTCAGTATCTAAAATGATTTGAAAGCGTCAGTCTATAAATGTAAATTAAAAATGAAATACTGGTACAGGATAATTTAAATTTTTCGAATTGGTAGTAAACACAAAATCAAAATCCAGAGCTTTCCGCGCTAAGCGCGGCATTCAGTACCTAATAATCGATGTCAAAAGTCACCAATTCCTATAAGCCGTCACGGAAAGCCCGATTGAAAATCGCTGTTCCAAATTCTTTTTGAAAGCCACAACCGGATTGTGTAATTACGTCAAGTATCGTAACAACCAGTTGATGGTCGCGGTGCACCGACGTCTTTGTGCAAACTCCACCTCTCTCTCTCGTCTCTCACATTGACATCATGGCGCATCAATGAGGCCGAACCTCCGTCAAGGGACGAAGCGCACACCGCGCAAGTTCAAGAGACAAATTGTCACCCAAGCGGAGAAACTCCACGCAATTAGGGTGGTGGTAGAGAGGGGAATGTTGGCAGCCATGCAGGAGTTGTACCCGTTGCTCATCGGTTCGGACATTGGTGGTTAGCACATACCAGTAACTCACTACTTACCACTGTGTCTATCGATGTTGTTGTTCTGAGGTGTGATGTGCACCGTGTGTTGAGTGCCTGCGTGAGCAGCGACGAGTCTGGCCTCGTCGATGTTGGCGAGCGGCGCAGCGATGTTGGTGAGCGCCGTGGCGGTTGCCGACGAGTCAAGTAGCGAGTACCAACGCGCGTCGAAGGGTCAGGCGATGAGCGTGGCGACTAGCGGCGGCGAGTATGACTGCGGCCGTGGTGAGCGTGACGAGCGGCGAGACGACGAGGAGGGCGGTGAGACGACGAGGAGGGTGGCGAGGTTGTGAGCGACGAGCGGTGCGCGTGACTAGCGGTGAACGTGACGGGTGGCGAACGTGACGAGCGGCGGGCGGTGAGCGTCGTGGCGGTGCTGAAGGAGGTGAGCGTGACTTAGTCTTGCGGCGTGTCAGGCGTGGCGGAGAAGAGAAGATGCAGTGTGTGCTCGGCAGAATTCGGAGAAGTGTAGGAGATGTGATTGGCAAAGAAAATGGGTGTTGATAGGAAAAGGTCAGTAGTGATTGGTCGATATTTGAATTTACCTAGCCCTAGGCTTTTGCCTCAGAGGCACTGCACACGCAATAAATTTAAGACCATCCGATGGGTGTTGTATCATGTAAATCGATTCTGGCAGGTTTTGTAAATGCCAGGTGGCTTTCAACAAGGGTTATTCGGTATTGTAACCCTGATGATGCAATCCTTGATTTCTTCACTACTGGTGCACTATGGCAACTCTCCCTGCTGTTGATTGGAAAGCCCCATTTTGCGAGCCAAAAACCATCGCGAAGAAGCTACTCGCTCACCTCGTGCGTCCTTCTTCTCTTCTACTCTCCTCGTTTGCACGAATGGCCAGCTGGGTGGGCTCGTGGCTCCAGGGCCGCGGTGACGGTGACGAGGAAATGAAAGCTGCTGACGCGGCCTCCGAGTCGGCCCCTGCGGTCGTCCCATCGGCCGACGAGATCCGCCGCAAGCGCCTCGAGCGTCTCCAGCAGCTCCAGAACGCCCAACAACAACAAGTCCAGGAGACGACGATGATGACGCAGCCGTCATTGGCACCAACCCCACCAGCTCCACCAGCTGCCTCAGCGGAGCCCCCGAAATCACCGACACCGCCTCCACAGCCAACAACTCCCCACGCACAACCGTTAGTAGCAGTTCCAGAGCCTCCAAAGAAGCTTGCGAAGAAGCGTTCGGCCGGCAGTGCACGTGCGTACGTGAACGACATGGTCCAGCGTATCCTACAAGTGACGCTCTCGCCTACTGTCGCAGCTGCAAACGCCGCGTATCTCTTTCTGGGCGACGACGCTACCGCCACTGAGCTCTCAGCGTCGAATGTGAGCGAAGTGCTGTACGCACGCGTAGTGACAGACCCGGTCGTGCTCTCGGGCACTCCGCAGCCGCTCGCAGTCGTCGCGTACCTTGAACAGTGCTACTACCGCTGCCGCGACGAGCTCCAGAAGCTCCAGTCGCCGTACGTGCGCCTCACACCCGAGGAGAAACAGGACGCAGACCAGTGCGTCGCGAGCATCCGGGAGATGTGCGTCAACTACAGCGCGACCGCACTGACAGAGCCCGACTTCTTTCCGTTCGAGACGGGGACGATCAATGCGGACGCACTTGACAAGCTCGTGCGCGCGCAGAGCCACGCCCTCACACCCGAGTTCATCGACGCGCTCGCGACGGAGCTGGCGCAGAGCGGCTCGACGTTTGCAGTCTTTAGTCCGGTCTTCCAGAAGCTCGTGTCGGAGCTCTTTCTGCTCAACCCGCCGTCGCTGCTCTCGGACTTTCACCGCAACCTCTTTGTGCTCACTGTGCTCTGTCGCGTGAAGCCGCTCGCGACCGTGTTCACTGCGCTCCCTGGCTTCCAGCTCACGCCGCCGTTCACGGGTCGCCGACTCCAGGACGCGACTGCGCTCGGCATTGTACTGCGCTTCAGCGCCGGCCAAGACCCGGCTGTTGCGCAGATGTTTGCAAACATCACGAAGCGCACAAAGCCGGACGTCGACAAGTCGGTCTTGGCATTACAGCACAAGCTCTCGTCTGTGCGCAACTCGGGGACAGAGATCGTGACATTGCTGCTGAAAGCTGGCGGCGACGCACGCGCCCATGTGCTCACGTGGCTCGAGCAGGCGATGCACGTGAACGCAGAGCGCGCGAAAGAGAACCCTGACGTGAACGTGACGTCGTCGGACGGCACGGCGCTGAACCTCACGGCGGTGCTGCTGCGCTTGTGCGGTCCGTTCCTGCCGCCTGCGTCGCACAAGTCGCACTTGATCAACGTCGCGTACCTGAGCGTCCAGAGCCCCGTGTTCCCGTTCGATGCGACGAAGCTGCTCGGGAACACGTCCGAGACCGACACCCGCCGTGTCGTCCTGGACGTTGCGCGGGACTTTAACTTTGTCACGCGCTGCTACTTCTTGACTGCGCGTGCGGTGCACTTGGGGCCAGTGGCTGCGATGGGCCACTACCTCCGGCTCTTGCGCCAGCTCTCGTACTTCCAGAGCCGCGTGAACGACGCGGCAGACCCCCGGCTCCGTGCGCACTTTGACTCGCTCGCAACGTCCAAGATGGTGCTCGATTCAGAGCTGCTGCACCCGGACTTGCTGCACGACCTCCTCCGTTTCGTGCTCCTCTCGGCCGACGTTGTGATTGCAATCTGCAGCGGCCAACCGGCAGCGAAGCTCGAGCTCCCGCTCGCCGACCCAAGCACCAATGCGCTCCTCGCGCATGTCCCGGAGCACATTGTCGACGACGTCTGCACAGTGCTGATCTTTGTCGCGCGGCTGCAGCCGAAAGCGCTCCAAGCGCTCCCGCTCGACGCAGTGCTCACGATGGTGCTGCTCGTGCTCGCGACGCCAGCGTACGTGCGGAGTCCGCACTTGCGCGCCAAGATGAGCGAAGTGCTCTTCCGCGTCTTCTTGCCAACCGAAGAGTCGGACGAGCGCGAGACTGCTGGCACGGTTGCTGGTGTCCAGCTGCTGACTGCAGACCTGCTCGCCCAGCAGCACCTCGCGCCGAGTCTCCTCGCGCTCTACGGCGACGTCGAGCACACGGGCTTTTACGAGAAGCTCGAGCACCGGTACAACATTGCGTGCTTGCTCAAGTTCCTCTGGCGCCAGCCTGGCCACAAGGCGGCGTTTGTGCGCATTGCCGAGGACCGCGCGAGCTTCGTGCGGTTCGCCCACGGTCTCATGAACCACATTAATGGGCTCGTCACAGACGCGCTCATTAGTTTGCCCGAGATCAAAGTACTGCAAGAAGAGATGCAGGATGTCGCTCGCTGGACAGCGCTCGACGAGAGCGTGCGTGAGCAGAAAGAGAGTCTGCTGGCTGACAAGGAGCGGACGGTGACGTCGAGTCTCCAGCTCGCGAACGAGACGATCCACATGATGTCGTACTTGACGTCGGAGATCCAGACGCCGTTTGTCGAGATGCCGGAGCTCGAAGACCGGCTCGTGAGTATGCTCAACAGTGTGCTTGTGAAGCTCGCAGGTCCGCGTGGACTGGAGCTCAAAGTGACGAACCCGGAGCAGTATAAGTTCCGCCCCAAGCAGATGCTCAAGGAAATTGTCGAGACGCTCCTCCACTTTGCGACGTACGCGAGTTTCCGCGAAGCTGTGGCCACGAACGGGTACTATGACGGACCAGTGTTTGCCAAGTGCAGTGTGATTCTCGAACGCACGCAGCTGCTGCCGCCAGACGCGATCGCGCGCTTTGAAGTGTTTGTCGCGCAGGTTGCGGAGGCGGCAGCGAGCGTGTCGAGTCTCGAGGAGTCGCTGGGCGAGATCCCGGACGAGTTCCTTGACCCACTCATGTGTACGCTGATGAAGGACCCGGTCGTGCTGCCGACGAGCGGCTACTCGATGGACCGCGCGACGATTACGCAGCACTTGCTGAACGACCAGAGCGACCCGTTCACGCGCGCTCCGCTCACGGCCGAGCAGCTCACGCCGAATGCCGAGCTCAAGGCGCGGATCGAGCAGTGGATTGCGCACCAGCAAGCAGCGGCAAAGGCAGCGGCAACGGCAACTACCCCGCTTTAGTGACATTCGAGTGACGTGACGGTCTGGACATTGGAGGGATACGTAGTTGAAATGGGTACAATGACCTTCACTCTTACGTTTGCAATCAGCAACTTGCCATGAAATTGCGCTCACTTTCCGTTCTGCGCGCTCATTCACACACACTCAGACTCTCTCGCTCGCGCTCCACGTACCCAACCAACATGGCACCGAAGAGCGTGAGGAAAGCAGTGTCAGAGCCAGCGTCCACGTCACTCGAGACTGCGACCGCCGTGTACTTTTACGGGCAGCGCGACCCGCGCTTCGGCTGCCTGAGCAATTTCTATCCGTGCCGCTTCACGGACGAGGACGGCCAGACGTTCTTCTCAAGCGAACAGTACTTTATGAAGAGAAAGCAAGACACGTTTGACCCAGAGAATCGCGAGCTTGCGGTCGCTATTCTTAAAGCCAAGTCGCCGCCCGTGGCCAAGAAGCTTGGGCGGCAGGTAGGCAACTACGACGACGCGGTCTGGACCGAGAAGCGCTACAACGTCATGGTCGACGCGCTCAAGCTCAAGTTCGCGTCGGACGAGCAGCTCCAAGACGTTCTACTCTCGACCGAGCACAAGCGGCTCTACGAGGCGTCCCGCCAAGACGTGATCTGGGGCATCGGCGTGAGCGTGACGAAGATCCAGGAGCTTTTCCGCGAGTCCCGCACGTTCCGCGAGACCGGCGACCTTGACACTGAGACGCGCGCCGGTTGGTTCGGCTCGAACCTGCTGGGCAAAGCGCTCGAGGAGACGCGGAGCTGGCTCATCTCGTCGATCGGCGAGCAGTCAAAGCCGGTCCAGACCCGAGATGGCGAGAAGCATCGAGGCGACGATAATCCAGACGAAGCGAAAGCCGAGTGAATACAGTACACGTCGCCCCACTTCTGCATTCATTCATTTATTCATTCAGTTCGAACAAATTTCGCTGGTTGCCTCACGTTGCGCTTGTATGAGAGCGCACACAGCATGCGAACAGGACGTTAGCATGATAGCCACCGACCTTGGAGTCACATTGAGGTTCACTTGCACAAAACGTTTCTTCACTGGGAAAACCATCAACACTGACGTATTGAGTTTCTTCACTATCCGTGTTCCCACAACGGGCCATCCACCAATTGCGAAAAAACGCGCGAAGAGAGCAACAAAAGCACGTCCGCGCGCGTGTGTGTGGGTCCGTTCGTGCGCGATGATCTGTACGCGCTCTCGCCGCTCTCTGCCCACCACCTCTCTCTTGTTGTCTCTCTCGCTACTGCACCGTCACTCACTCTCAAACTGTCGAACTGTCGCTCCTTTCCAGTGGACGATGACGGCGTGATCGTACTGGACAGCTCGAGCGACGACGAGAGCGACGGCAACGATCGCAACGCCCGCGCCCGCAGCAACGCCCCACAGGCAGCGCGCAAGTCGGCGCCGGCAGCCTCGACCTACGACTCGGACGAGCACGCGCAGTACCTCGTGCGTGAGATCATGAGCAGCAGCGACAGTAGCAGCAGCGACGATAGCGCCGACAGCGACGCGTACGACGACCGCGCAGCGTTTAACAGCTCACGTGCGGTGACTCGCAAGCGCAAGCGCAGCCACAACGCGTCACTGCCGAAGCGAAAGAACGAGCTGACGCGTAGGAAACCCACGCACAAGCTGAGGCTTTCGAAGCGACCGACAGTGACGAAGGCAAAGAAAGCGTCCAAGAAACCGTCAAAGAAGGTGTCGTCAGAGGACGAGAGCGACAGTAACGACAGCCGCAATGACGACGACGAGAGCGAGAGCGAGAGCGACAGGGCGCCACCACTGAAGAAGGCTGGGAAGAAGAAGCAGACGGGGGTAAAGTCGCGGCCGCTGTCGACGTCGTTCGCTCCAGCGTTCAAGACCAAGACGAGCAAGACACCTGATTACGTCACCATGGTGTCGGACTCGGACGACGATGACGAGTCGAATGCCCACTCTGACGACTCGGAAGTCGAGCACCGACGGAAGCACCAACGCACAAAGTCCGACAACGCAAAGCGTCTAAAGACCAAGAGCTCTTCTACGACCGCTGCTCGTGAGCAGACGACGACACGACACGCACGCCTCGTCACAGAGCCGCCACGTGTGCTGCCGAGACGGACCGACCATGCGTTCCACCAGCTGACGGAGAAGCTGTCGTTCAGCGAGCTGCAGGCCCAGCGCCGGGAGCTCGAACAGATCAGCTTGATGCACAAGCGCGCAGCTGAACGGAGCAGTGGTGGCGGTGGCAGTAGTGGGCAGTCGGCGCCGCCAGTCGCTCGCAAACCGCCGCGGTTAGAGTCGCGAAAGAGCGCACAGCCGCGGTCCCGGGTCGATGAGATTGAGCAGCGTGCGAAGCATAGCGCAGTGGCGCGTTCCGGGCGATCGGAAGCAGTGGTTACGGTCGCTCCGTCGCCGCGAGAAGGGGCGATTGCGTCAACGCCAAAGCCACCAGCGAGCGCCAGTGGTGGGAACAACAACAACAACGTCGTCCGTCCCACCACCAGCAACACCAGTAGCAGTTCTAGTTCTGCGATGGCTGTCGCGAGCGCTACTGATGGTTTCACGGGCACGTTTCGCAGTCTCGACACAGAGTCGACACGACCGCCAGTGGTGCACAGCACTGCGTGGCGCCGTCTGCTGCCCACGAGAGCGCCACTTAACATCCTGTCGGACAGAGCGACGCACCTGGTGCCGTTCGCTGACGGTACGACTGTGCTGTTGCTGGTGGCCGTGTATGGGTGGGTTGGGACTCATCGTGTATGCGGTTGTGAGCAGAGTTCGATCGTCCGTTGCCAGACTTTGACCCGACAGGCGAGATTGAGAAGAAGACGCAGATCGGTGTCTCCACGGCTGAGGCGACCATGAAAAGCGATGTGCGTTCGGAGGCTATGAGAGAGAGCGATAAGAGGCGGACGTGAAAAGTGTGGCTGATGCGGTCTGTAGATGTACTCGCAGGAAGACATGAACGACCGCGTCCAGCAGCTCATCTCAGAGGCACTGCCGGTGCTCAAGAGCTGTCAAGAGCTGCGCGTGAAGAGCATCTTGCGGGGCACGCGAGAGCAGCTGCGCGTGTATCTCCACGAGCACGAGACGCGACGCACAGAGTTGGTGCGATCCGCCAGTACGTACAACATATGCAATTGGGGTGGGGGAGATGGTTGACACAGAGCGGACCTAACGTTCGCGAGTGGCGCGTGGCTGCTGCAGCTCCGCACTTGACGTCGTTCGAGCTGACGTACAGCGAGCGGTCGGATCTGCGTCGTCTCTTCCACCACCGGCAGCTCCAAGCGTCCGCGCTGAACGCGATGGTTGGCCAAGTACGGTACTTTGTGGCGCACTCATTGTGTGAAGACGCCTCGAACGCAGCTGTCGACGGCGACAAGGACGCTGTGGACGCGTCGGAAGCCACGGTTGCGTCGAACATGGAGCAGGTCGTGTACCCCGAGACAGTGGTCCATCTGAGCAACGACATCCCTCCGCTCCGCAAGTCGTGGGCGTACGTGGGCGTCCGGAAGAACGTGCACGTCGCAGACGACCCGATCTTGCGGTACATCCCGTACTTGGGCGAGAACACGCGCGTGAACATTGACCCGAACCGATACTCATCGACGACCATGGACCAGAGCAAGCGTGTGGAGCTGATTGGGAGCCTGAAAGGGTCCGTCTTGGAGCTCAAGTCCGTGGCCACGAGCGCACTGGACGACGAGCTCATGGAGTACTTGCTGCGCTTTGTCGTGTTCACGTGCGGCGACTCGAAGCCAGTGTTTGAAGCGCTCCAGCAGTCGACCCAGTTCTCACAGCCGTACAGCGACTACTGTGAGATCAAGAAGAACGAGGACGCTGGGCGGCGACTGCGGAGACGCGTCACAGGGATGCAAACGCTGATGAACGACACGTCCGACCGCACCGAGTGCGCAGCTGAGATCCGACAGTACCTGCGTGCACTCGGCGCGTCGTGCTGGTTTCTGCAACCGCGGGCGGAGCGCAAGGGGCTGGCGTATCGGCTCAAGCCGCCGATCCCGTTCTTCGAGTCGAACTACCAGCAGTTCTCGCGAAGCGGCGGGCTTCGCGAGACACTCGTGTACCACGACGCGACCGAGTGGTTCCGCGATCTCTTCTGTCGACGGTGCTACACGTACGACTGCGACGACCACGGCATTATGCAGCCGACACCGCTCCGGCGGTCCGATCCGATCAACCCTGTCGTGCGCAAAACCGGGTTGGCGCTCCGCGACAATCCAAGCGGAGTTGTCGTCGACGTTACGACAGAGGCTGTCGACGCGAGCCCCAACAGCGTGGCCGCTGGCGGCGTGATTGAGCTGAGCGACAGCTCGTCGGACGACGAAGCGAACGACACAGCAGAGCACGAGAAGACGCCGAGCGGCTCCGCGAGCGCGTCAGATGACGAATCGTCGGCTCGGCGTCGCTCGCGGCGATCGCAGACGCGGATGTCGACGTTGGCGAGCGCGAGTCTCAAGAGCCAGGAAAAGATACAGGAGAAAGAGCGGCGCCGCCAGCGACGCGCCGAGGCGAAGCAGCTCAAGGAGCTCATCCGCACGGGCGACGACTCGGAGTACCTGGACGACGCGTACATGGACACGGTCATGTCGATCGTGCAGTCGCTGTCGTCGCACGATGCGACTTGTGGTGCAGATTGTTGGAAGCAGCGCAAGAGCGTCGCGTCTGGAGACATCTCGTCGCTGTCTAGCGGCACTACGACTGCTGGTGGGGTTGAAGCTGTTGCTTTGGGTGTAGGTGACGCTGTTATCGGGGTGGCGAGTGCTGCAAGTGCTGTCGTGGCGGAAGCTGCTACTGCCATTGCTAAAGCCGCTGCGACGATCGCTGAGGCTGCAGCTGATGTACCAGCGGCGAATGCTGAGAAGAACTCGGATGGTGACGAACCGATGCCGCTGGCGAACGGTCCTGCTAGTGTGGCTGTCACGACACCACCTCCGACAAATTCGACACGGACGACACCCGCGCTCACGGACGCCGAAGTCCTGCTCATCCGGAAGCTGTCGTCCACACTGGGCGACAACGCGTGTCTGATCGCCGCGATGCTGCAGAGCGCAAGCGCCTCGTGCGTCCAGGTGGCGCACTTCCTGGCCGTCGAGCAGACGACGCGACTGTCGAAGCCGGACGACACGGACGACGCGAGCAGTCGACAGCGGACAACGTCGGTGGACTTGACGAACCGGCGCCGCCAGAAGACCGAGCGTCGCACGGAGAATAACCAGTCGCTGTCAGGCAACCGCGAGCTGCTGAAGCGCACGCGCGCGCACCGCCACGTCGACAAGGGCAACAAGCACAGCTACCAGCCGTGCCAACACGCCGGCGTCTGCGACGGGTGCGAGTGCATGAAGCGCGATCACCACTGCAACAAGGCGTGCGCGTGTCCGCGCGAGTGTCCGAACCGGTTCCAAGGCTGCAAGTGTAGACTCGGCACGTGCCGCACCAAGTCGTGTCCGTGCTACAGTGCTGGGCGCGAGTGCGACCCGGACTATTGCTTTGCATGCGGCGCAAGCGACGCTGCTGTGCTGGTTGTCGGCGATCGCGTGGAGCGGCGGCTCAACTACGACATTGGCATTTGCTGCAACGCGAACTTGCTCCGAGGCGCTCAGCGCAAGGTCGGGATCTCGTTCTCAACGACGCACGGGTGGGGCGCGTTTGCGCTCGAGCCGATCCGGAAAGGCGAGTTCCTGTACGAGTACACAGGCGCGCTCATCTCGGACGACGAAGCGGAGCGTCGAGGGAGCATTTACGACGTGATGGCGATCAGCTTTCTCTTTGACGTAAACTGCGACGAAGTCGTCGACGCGACCCGGAAAGGCAACAAGAGCAAGTTTGCAAACCACAAAGCGCTCGTCGCGGCGAACTGCGAAGCAAAGATCTTGCTCGTGAATGGCGAGCACCGCATTGCGCTGTACGCACGCGACGACATTGCAGTCGGGGAAGAGCTCTTCTTTGACTATGGGTACACGCACGAGACCGCGCCCAAGTGGAGCCAAGTGGAGATCCGTCGCGGCCAGCGCTTTGAGCGTGCGCGAGCAGACGACCGCGACGTGGACGACGACGTGTCGGACTCGGACTGAGCCACTGCGACCAGCAGGACTGCACGACAAGTGAGGACAACGCGGGTGAGGTGCGGTATTTATTCGGATCGAACAGGGAGTCAGCTGTGGGTCCGAGTCGTGTGTGTCTGTGTGTACCGTCCTTTGCTCTGTTTGTCGTTTGGATATGCTACAACCAACCCACCACCATCCCTCAAGCGCTCCGATGCGCTCAGAAAAGTTCGTTCTCCTTTGCGAGACGCAAGAGACTCAAGGCACCGGTGCACGCGAACGGCTGGAACGGCACGTCGTCGTCCTTCGCGGCGCTTGTTGGTCGGCTCGTGCGCTTCTTCTTCTTCTTCTGTGTCGACGTCACTTTGCTCTTCTTCTTTGTCTTGTTCGCCTTCTCGGGCGTGGGTTCCTCCTGGGCTCCAACCGCGACGGTGGCGACGACGGCACTGCCACTGGCAGTTGCCTTCCGAACGCGTTGTCGCCGCCCAAGCGTCGTCGATTCGCCTGTCGCCATCTGTTGCGACGAGCGGGAAGACAGCTCTGTCGCAAGCGCGTCTTCGCTCCCGTCGCTGTCTTCGTCCGCGCCGTAGCCGTCACTCCGGGATGCGTCTTGGTCGCCGTCGTCGCCGCTCCACTCGATCCGGATACTGTCGTCGCGGATGTCGTCTGCGTCCACCGCCTCCCAGCTGTCGGACGACAACGCTGCGTGGCGCTGGAGGTCGTCGTCTTCGTCGTCATCGTCGTTGTCACCACTCTTGTGCTCGTCGCTGTCGTCGTCGTCGTAAGCACCGTCGCCTCTGTGTCTCTGGTTCTCGAACGTATCCGCTTCAACGTCGCCGTCGGCCTCCACCCGACCGTCCGCACTGTCGTTGTCCGAGTGCGCTGTCGCGTACGCGGCCGCGTTCGTGCGGACCGGCAAGCGGCCAAAGTCGCGCTTCCAGAGCCGACGGACGTGGATGTGGTGGTCAAAGAGCATCTCAAAGTGCTCTTCGCTCGTGAGCTGCTGGCGAAAGTCGCGCGGCAAGCGGCTAAAGACCATCGCGACGACCATGTCGAGCACGTTCATCCCTGTTGTGACGCCGCCTGCAAACATGCCGTCGCACTCGTGCTCTTGGAGCTCCGGCGGCTGCAAGAACACGTCCAAGAGCGCGACCAGCCGCGTCTCAATGTCCTCGAGCTTCCGCAGCAGCAAGTACTCTTGGCTGCCGTGTGTGCTGCGGGACGCGCTTGTTCCTTTCGATGCCGCCAGCTGGGTGAGCTTGTCCTTGAACGAGTCGCGCAGCCGCGTGAGCTGCGAGCCACACGACGACAATCGACAGCAGGTCTTAGTTACCTCATACGACCACGATCACCATCACGACAGCACCACGTACGTCGTCAATCTCGGCACTCTGGCGGTCTTGCTCCGCTGTGAAGGCCTCGTACTCGTTCTCTGCGAGCACGTCGAGCTCCAGCGCGACGTCGAGCTTCCATTTGATGTCGCGCGAGCACCGCCGCAGACAGTCTTTCAGATAGTCGACGCTCTTCCAGCGCGACGGACGGGAGAGCACGTGCAGGAACTCGCTCAACGCAATGCCCTGGATCTCAGTTGGGTAGTCCACGAGCCCAAACACGTCGTCTGGGTACGCGGCGTGCAGGTTCGCGAGCATCGCACGCGACGTACCGTACGTGCAGTGGAACGCTGACTCTACGACCCATTCACAGACCCACAAGTCAGGACGAGCCTACAGTGGCAGAGGAGCATCAACAGATCCATCACAACGTCAACGAGACGCACTTTGCTCAAAGAGCACCTCGGCCATGTGCGTAAAGTGCTGGTGGAGCGTCTGCTTGACGAGCTCAAAGAGCTGCCGCATTTCGTCGCCCGAGAGCGCCGGTGTCTGCTCTCCATGCGGCGCTGGTGGGAAGTGTTCGCGCTGCAGTCGCGTGAGGTTTACGAGCAGCAGTGGGAAGTCGTCTGGCAGTGCAAGCGCGTCCTGTTCCGCCTCCCATCCGCCGACCTCCAGCGCCGCGAACGTTGTCGTGTCCACGTGTGACTCGTCGTCGTCTTCGTCTTCGTCTTCCGCTACATACGCGGTGTTTTGGAGCGGCGCTTGCACGTCCACACTGAAGTCCCGCGTCTCCCACGATTCGAGGTCGGCGCTATCGTCGTCGCTCCAGGCATCACGCGCCATCGCGTTGCTGTGGCCGGCGGGGCGTGGTGGAGCTGTCGACGTGGCTGATGGGTTACTGGCGCCGGAACCTCTCGCGCGCACTACAGCACCCGCAGGACGCGTGAAGCCCGCGGGCAGCGCGAACGAGAGCGAGAGCGACGCGTCTGCCAGTACGCGCGGCGGCCCCGCGGCGTCAGCTGAGCGCGGCTTGAGCACCACGAGCTTGGACGTCATGGTCGTCGCACTCCGCCTTCGGAATTGTTCCGAAAATGTATCGATTGGCTCAGAAATTGACAAGCACGGATGCGGTGTATAGTGAAACCAAGTCAAAGTCCGCATACATCAATCACCCCAGCTCACACAGGAACATCAAAGTTATATGAACACCTTCTCCGTCTTCTTCCTGCTCGTCTTCAGACCATATCATCACAGCTTCCTCTCGCTCTCTCCCCCACACCGGGATCGGCACTCAGCCGTAGCAGCGGATCATGTCGCCGCATCCTTTGTCGGCGCACTGGCCGCCCTTCTCGAGGTACCGCTGGTGGTAGCTCTCAGCGAGCCAGAAGCGCTTCGCCGCGAGGATCTCTGTCAGAATCGGCTTGCGCAGCAGCTTCTGTTGCTCGGCACGGGACGCGTTCGCCTGCTCGCGCTGCTGTTCGCTGTGGAAGTAGACGCCGGAGCGGTACTGTGTGCCAATGTCGTTCTTCTGCCGGTTCAGCGTCGTCGGGTCGTGTACGGCCCAAAAGAGTGCGAGCAACTCGGGGTACGTTACCCGCCGTGTGTCAAACACAACGCGCACGGCCTCTGCGTGGCCGCTCTTGCCTGAACACACCTGCTTGTACGTCGGCTGCGGCGGTCGGCCCTGTGTGTACCCGACCTTGGTGTCCACCACGCCGTGCACGCGCTGGAACGCAAGCTCCACGCCCCAGAAGCACCCGGCTGCGAACGTGGCCACGTCCTGGTTCTCGTCGAGCGCGAGGCTCTCGGGGGTGTCCAGGTCCGTGTTGCCGCCGATCGTTGCGCCGCCAGCATCGCTGGCGTCCGGCGCTGTCTTGGAGAACGCCGCGACGGTCGAGGTCGACGACGCGGGCGTGCAGAGCCGCAGGCGGTTGCATAGACGCTTGAGCATTGCGACTGCTATTGTGCTGCTGCTGGTGGCGAAAGGTGACGTATGCGTCTATGAACAGATGTATGATGTGGGCGCGTGGAAGGCTCCGTCGACGGCGGATTGGATCGCGAATTGATGGGTCGCGTTCAGCGAACGTGCCCGAAGTCGTTCTCACGCGACTTTTTGACAGTGACGATTTTTTGACAATAGATGACCAACACTGTCCTACGTTGTCTATTGCACACTGTTGTTGTTACAAACCAACTTGTAACTTGGTCTGTAACTCAGGCTCGGCAAACCTCACGTTCAACGCGATCGGAGGTGTGAACTACGAGACCTTCAAGGTCTACAGAGCTGGGAGGTCGCTCCAAAGAAAATGCCTCGCCCGCGGTCTACGCTCCCCGTGATTGGCAACACGCTCGACCTCATGTTCAAGCAGCGCGAGCGCTTCCACGACTGGGTCGAGAAGCGAACTTGAAGGCCGTCAGCTGCTACTGAGCAGCACGCCACAGCACTGGACGCGTAATCGCCGTCATCGGATCAGCTCCTCGGAGCGGAGTTTGCGACAACCAATTGCACGTGCTGCCAAGGCTTCAAGGTCGCTGACTTTGCAGCAACAACCCAACCCATAGTCATTCCAAGTGATTCTGGTGCGTGTAGCAATCAATAGCAAACGCGTTGAAGTCAGACATGACAATAACATGTACACATACACCCACTCCAGGTGATTCTTCTCATAGTAGCCTGCTGGTACTGATAGAGCCTGCCACCACCCACCCAGCTATCACCTAGTGCACTCCACTGCCCGCTACACTTGCACGCCGATGTAGAAGAGCTGCAAGTTGTGTCGCTGCTCAAAGTCCACAATGATCTCTTTCACACACGCGTCGCTGAGGTCGGGACCGTCGACCGCCGCTGCTGCGTCCAGGAGATTGCAGAGCTCGAGCGCGCACTGACTGCCACTGCGTGCGTCTTCCGGGGTGTCGTCGACGTCCAGGCAAATTAGGTGCAGGTGTTTCTTCTTGAGGCTCAAGCGAATGCGCATGCTCAGATCTGCCAGCGTCCGTCAGTCTCTCTTGTGCGCTAACCATACTGAGAGAGAGTGAATCACTCGCCTGCACAATACACGCACCATTGAGCACGACGAGGTACATTTGGTAGTCGAGGCAGACGACAACGTCAATCTGCCGGAGCTGCTTGCTGCTCAAGCTCTGCCAGCGCTCGGGGCCGTCCTTCGTCGCAATGTCGCGTTCGAGCATCGCGAGCACGCCATTGCGTGCAAAGAGCTCTTCGTCCTCGCGCTGGAGCTGCTCGTGCATCGCGCGGTAGGGCGTTTCAAAGCGAAACTCGCGCGGTGACGTGGGCGACCGGCTCGGGAAACACACGCGCCGGCCAGCGCCGAACGAGCACACGCGCAGACCCGCGGCTTTCAAACGCTCGTGCGCGGCTGGGCTGCGGTTCACGTTGTTGATGCAGATCATGGCGAACATTGGCCGGGTAGCAGTGGCCGCGTCGTCGGTCTCCATCGCGCTTGGCCTTCGGTGGCGCTTGAACAACTGCCGCATCGCCTTGAACGAAGCTGAGAGAATGTGGGAGACGGCGTGGAGATTGTTGTGTGAATTCGTGAATGCCCATGTTTTCACATTGTTGGTGGTGCCGCAGTCTGTTTTTGGCTGTTCTCAACTTGAAGTTCTCACTTCGACAAAAAATTCGAAACAATGCAATAAGGACATGGTGTATTGATTCGTGTTGAGATAGTGGACTTCGGCTTTTAAATGCACTAATAGTAGCCCCTGATATTAATACATGCTGTGACGGCATTGGCGTCACAGTGAGACAATATTTACATTTACAGAGTGTTGCCTGAGTAATGAACAGAGATATTTCAATAACCTGCTCAAAGCGATTTGCGAGCTAGTTAATGAGTTGCTTGAACAGCCCAACTCTTCACAGCCACACGCGCTGGTGGAAACAGGAATATCTTCGAAGGCGGCTCGAATGAGAATACTCGAGCGCAAGCAGCTCCAGAGTGGTTGGGTGAAAGAGCGCAGAATGCATCTTTCCCGAAATGAAGGATTTTTCGGGAAAGCACGAAATACAGTTTTGGCACTAGCTGCTGTGACATACAGGAGCATCCCTGATATATAGGCAAGGCAAAAGTAACATTCCCACACATACTGGCAACATACTGCAACATACAGGACTGAGAGCCAGTGCGTACTGGGTTTTGTCGTGTACCCGGTTGCTTGTTCAAATC
>JAASFJ010000657.1:0-17928 GCA_023333755.1 Globisporangium uncinulatum
GACATCTTTGAGGGTGCTTGTCTGCCGGACGGCACACCGTACCAGCCTCCGCAGTGGCAGAAGTTCTGCTTCGTCGACCTGTGGAAGGTCCTGCAGAGCGCTGTCACGAACGATTACTGAGCGCTCTGGTGATCAAGACCATACGTGTGGGATGTGATTCCTATCGAATCCGGTTTTAGTGGAAGTGAGCCGCAATTCGACACACGCTTTACAAATCGCAAGATCAATTATATTGACAATAACTTGCAATCAGTTCATCTTGTATGTTGATATTGTTATGGAATTCACAGCACTCGCAAGTTATTGTCAATATAATTGATCTTGCGATTTGTAAGGAGCGTGTCGAATTGCAGCTCACTCCACTCACTCACTCAAAAACCAACCAGATTCGAGAGGAACCGCACCCGTCATGCTTGCACGCGTGGTGCTGCGCTCGGCGGCGACCGCCCGGCGCTTCACCACTTCCTCCGCTGTCGACAGCAGCTCGTCCGTGTATGCGGCCGTGGGGCGCGACGTCCCGCTGACCGCTGTGGCGCGCCAGGCACGGCGCCAAGCGCGACTGCAGGCGAAGCAGACCGCAGACGGCGCCGTCAAGGGCGTGCGCTCATCGTCGCTTCCCAGTAAAGTGTCGTTCGCGCTGCTCGCAGGCAGCGTGTCTGGCTCGGTGCTGTGGCACTTTCTGCTGAGCGACGCGACAAAGAAGAGCGTCGCGGACGTGCTCGGCGCCACGGTACTTGGCGACATGTACGCGTTCGCAGCCACGAAAGTCGAAGAGCTCTTCCGCCCGTTCACAGACCCGTCGCGCGAAAAGCTCCTGCCGGTACGTTGCACCGCGTTTTGTGACTGGGATAACCGAGCACGTGTTGCGTTTGTGGCTGTCGACTTACGCGCGAGCGATTGCCGGATAATTAATTGGATGGATGGATAAATGGACGCAGGACTGGCCGGTCCCGGATGTGCCGCCTGACACGCCGCCAGTGCCGGTGCTCGTAGTGGACTTGGAGGACACGCTGGTGCACTCTGAGTGGAGTGTACGTGTGTCTGCGTGTGGGTGGTGTGATAGATAGAGGAGGAGGAAGGCTGTCGTGTTAGATTGCCAGGATGAATGTGTCGCTGACACTTGTGTGGCTCCGTTTCGTCACTCTACACAACCAGCGCAAACACGGCTGGCGCCATGCGAAGCGTCCAGGCGTGGACGAGTTCTTAGAGACGCTCTGTCAGGTACAGTGTCGTGGTTAAATGTGTCTGAGCGGAGGAAGGAGCTAAGTACTGACGTGCTGACGTTACGTCGTGGGCTCTCTCGCAGTACTATGAGATTGTCATCTTTTCGCAGAACCCGTTGGCTGAAGAAGTCGTCATGAAGCTCGACCCCAAGGTACCGTGTCTGCTCACTCACTGGGGCTGTCGTGACGACGACGCCCAGAACCAACAAACCAACGGACTCTCTCTCTCTCTCTCTCTCACACACTTTATCTAGCGCTGTGCACTCCACATCCTCTCTCGCGAGGCGACCCGGTACTACAAAGGCGCGCACGTGAAGGACCTGGCGAACCTGAACCGCGACTTGCGCCAAGTCGTGATCGTCGACGACGACCCGGCTGCGTACCAGCTCCAGCCTGAGAACGCGATCCCTGTCCGGCCGTTCACAGACGGCCGCAACCGCGACGACCGCGAGCTCGTCGAGCTGATCCCGTTCTTGAAAGCGCTCGCGTCGGAGCGCGTCCCGGACTTTCGTGTCGTGCTCGACGAGTTCCGTGACGACGACGGCGTTGTGCGCGACTTGCCGTCCCGGTACGCGGCCCGCGTGCATGCGCTCGAGCTGCAGAAAGAGCAGGAGAAGCAGAAGGGACTCGGCGGGTTCATCCGCGGCCGCCTCTCGCACCGTGCGCCGCCGGGCTTGGCTGGCACTAGTGGGCTGTGAGGGTGAGCGACTGCTTGCGTCGAGTGCGACGTGAGACTTGGATTGGCGCACTGTCGTCTCCAGCGAGACGTGTGATGCATACATACACACAAGAGATCCCACGATCGACAACATCTCCGTTCACTTGCTAGTCAATCACCTGTAGTTGGTACCACATACAGTACACCTGATGGGTAAATTACAAACAGTTGCGATGATGAATGAACCCCTTTGAAGAGGCGTGTGAAACCAATCTTTCGAATCAATGACTTGCATTTGTATGTGACAGTCCAGTGGTACACTTGTCGGCCGTAACCGAGCGACGCTTGCTCGCCTGCCACATCAGAGCCTCCAAGTCGCCATCCGCGCACGTCGTTCAGCTGGAGGAAGCGACGAGAGCGGCCGATTGGGTAGTGGCGGTGATGTGGAACACGCGCATGCAATGGGTCGGCGCTCGTCTGCTCGAGACGTTCGACCCGGCCGTGACGCAGTCGGACGTTGCCGACTTTCTCGCGACCGCAGGCGTCCGTCGGGCGTTCGAAGACATGCTCGCAGGGAAAGACGCAGGCAAGCTCTTTGTGCACTTACAGGGAGTCGGAGGCACTGCGAACGACAGCACCAGTAGCATCGGCACTACGACTAGCGCCACCAGTAACAACAGCAGCAGCAGTAAGCTGTGCGTCACGACAGGGACCTCGGTCCCGATCCGCGCCAAGTGCTGCTACTTTCTACGCACGAGTGCAGACGGGAAGCCAGTGGACGGCACAAAAGCAGGCGACAGCGCACTCTGTTTCGGCGAGCTGGCCCCGAACATCTTACGGGACCTCGAGACGACAATCACAGCGCTCTTCACGCCGCTCCTGAAAGCCAAGGACGAGTGGGGGAAAGCGGACGCAGACCTGAAAGGCGAGTTCATGGGTGAGTCCGACAAGTTCGCGAGCGACCTCAAAGAAGCGCTCAGTAGCATGGACAGCGGCCTCGAGCTCCGACGACCGGACCGCGACATGCTAGCGGACGCGACACGACACGCAACGACTGGCGGTGGAGCGACCCGAGTGCTCCAGGCGTCGGACTCGCCCCGGCTCATTGCCCACTACGAAGATGTGCTCCAGGACTGGTGCGACGTCATCGCGTCGTACCTCGAGACACACAACAACAACAACAGCAGCAACAGTGCGACAACGACGACAACGACAGCGTCGACGACGACAGGCGACAGCAAAGCTGCGATCGGACGGGCGGCCGCGACAGCAGACGAGCCGATCGGCGACGACGGACCAATGGGTGAGCTCGAGTACTGGCGACGACGCATGCAGCGGCTCACGAGCATCACAGAGCAGCTCAAGCTACCTGAATACAAGGACGTCTTCACGGTCTTGAGCCGCACGACGAAGAGCGTGAGCGACGACGCGAAACAGCGCATCCAGACACTCTTGCGGCGGTGGAAGCAGATCGACATTGGCATCACGGAGGCTGCAAACGAAGCGAAAGACAACGTCAAGTACCTCTTCACGCTCGAGAAGTTCCTCGTCCCGCTCTACAGCGGCACGCCGAGCTCGATCATCGACACGCTCCCAGCGCTCTTGAACTCGATCAAGATGATCCACTCGATCGCGCGGTACTACAACACGACGGAGCGTATGGCGAACCTCTTCACGAAGATCACAAACCAGATGATTGCGACGTGCAAGAGCTGCGTCACTGGCGGGGAGAGCTACGAAGCGATGTGGGACCGGGACCCAGAAGAGCTCGTGCGGCACCTCGATGCGTGCTTGAAGCTGAACGAAGCGTACCAGCAGCAGTACCGTGCAACGAAAGACAAGCTCGTTGCGACGCCAAAAGGCAAGCAGTTTGAGTTCAACGAGATGAAGATCTTTGGCAAGTTCGACCTCTTCTGTCGCCGCGTCTCGAAGCTCATTGACATGTTCACAACGATCCACCAGTTCGCGTCGCTCGGTCAGCACCGCTTGGAGGGTATGGACGACTTGATCAGCAAGTTCAGTGCAATCATCCGCGAGTTCCAGTACCGGAACCACGACTTGCTCGACTTTAAGAACAACCGGTTTGACCGCGATTACGTTGAGTTCAACGTGCGCATCTCGGACCTCGAAGGGCTCCTCCAGAAGTTCATCAACGACTCGTTCGAAACGATCTCGTCGATTGAGCACTCGCTTGCGCTCTTGCGCAAGTTCCAGACGCTCCTGCAACGTGAAAACCTCAAGTCCGACCTCGACTCGAAGTTCAACGTCATCTTCCAGAACTACGGCCTCGAACTCGAGCACGTGCTGCAGCAGTACGAGAAGCACAAGACGAGCCCACCGTACCCACGGAACTTGCCGCCAGTGGCGGGGAACATTACGTGGTCCCGTCACTTGCTCAAGCGCATTGAAGAGCCCATGAAGAAGTTTGAAGCGAACCAGAACGTCCTCGCCAGCAAAGACGCAAAGCGTATCATCCGCATGTACAACAAGGTCGCGCGGACACTCGTAGCGTTCGAATACATCTGGTACCAGGCGTGGGTTCAGTACATTGACACTGCGAAAGCTGGCTTACAAGCGACGCTCATCATCCGGCACCCAGAAGACAACAAGTTGTACGTGAACTTTGACCCAGAGATCCTCCAGCTCTTGCGTGAAGCCAAGTGCCTGGACCGCATGGGCATTGAGATCCCCGAGGCTGCAAAGATTGTGCTGCTCCAAGAAGACAAGTTCAAGAACTACTACAACGAACTCCAGTACGCACTCGCCGAGTACGACCGGATCGTCACGAAAGTCATTCCGGTGACGGCGCTGCTCCTGCGGCCGCACTTTAACGACATGGAGTTCAAGCTCCGTCCGGGCATGATCACACTTACGTGGACGAGTATGAACATTGAAGCGTACCGGAGCCACGTCCACAGTGGCCTCCAACACCTCGAAGAGCTCGTGACGAACATCAACGACATTATCGAGAACCGGATCGAAAAGAACATGCGCATCGTGTCCAAGACAATGCTCGTGGACTTGCCTGTCGACCAGTCGTTCTCGCTCGACGAGTTCGTGACGATGCAGAGTGCCAACATCAAGCGCGCTGGGACGTTGCTGCAAGGCAAGAACGTCGAGATTGAGAACGCAGTCGAAGACTTGCTCAAGATCATTGTCCAGTACCCGCTCGACTCGCACATTGACGGCGTCTCGACCGACGAAGCCGCGAAGCTCAAGAAGCACTACAACCACTTCATGTACCAAGCGCTGCTCCACTGTACCAAGAACTCGCTCAACACGATCAAGAAGCGCGTCGCGTCCCGGGTCGCGTCGAACGTGTTTACGATCGAACGGCCGTTCTTTGAAGTCGACGTGCAGCTGAGTGTCCCGAAAGTCGTGCTGCACCCGTCGCTCGACGACATTCAGCTTGCGATCAACAAGGCAGCGAAGACTGTGCTGAGCTGCTCGAAAGAGCTGCTCGACTGGGGGCAAACGACAACGACAACGACCGACGCGAGCAGTAGTGGGAATGGTCCCAGCTTGGCCGCTGGGCCGACGAAAGTCACGTTCTTTGACCGCATCACAAAGGACATTGAGATTGTGCGCGTCGTGCTGCTGCTCACGGGGAGCGTCCAGGGTCTCCGGAACAACGTGACCGAGTACCTCGGCTCGTTCAGCCGGTACGAGTGGCTCTGGATGGAGCACAAAGACGCCGCGTACGACAGCTTTCTCAAGCGCAGCCCTGAGCTGCAGGACTTTGAGAAGAAACTCCAGTCGTTCGTTGCGATCGACAATGAGATCTCGGGTCTCCCACCAGTGTACAACATTGGCGCGTTGTCGCTCAACACGCGCAACATTAAGCTCCAGCTCAAGCACGAGAACGCACAGTGGAAGCTCAAGTTCAGCGACAACCTCCATAGCCAAGCGAGGCGGAAGATGGAGTCGCTCACCGAGTTCTTCCGCGCAACGACGGGGAAGCTGAACCGGAAAGTCGTCGACCTCGACTCGCTCCGGTTCGTCATGAACCTCCTAAAAGAAGTACGGGCACGCGAGAGTGGGATCAGCATGGAGATCAACCCGGTGCTCGACATGTACGAGATGCTCGAGTACTACCTCCCAGACGGCTTCATGGAGAAAGACGAGATGGACCAGAAGTCGGTACTCCGAAGCAACTGGCGCAAGCTCATTCACCACGCGGAAGCACGTACCGACGAGCTGAGCCGGACGCAAGCCGGGTTCAAGCGCGGCCTCCTACGTGATATCAAGGAGTTTGTCGTCGACGTGAAGCACTTTCGCGAAGACTACATGGCGAACGGTCCGATGGTGATTGGGATCCCACCGGCGGAAGCGGTCGAGCGCTTGAACCGGTATAAAGAAGAGTTCAAGATCCGTGAGCGCAAGTTCGAGCTGTACGCGTCTGGTGAAGAGCTCTTTGCATTGCCCAAGACAGCGTACCCAGAGCTCGAAGCGACAAAGAAAGAGCTTCAGCTCCAGGACAAGCTCTTTGGACTCTACACAGACGTGCTGAGTACGATCGAAGAGTGGAAGCAGATTCCGTGGCTCGCAGTCGCAGAGCGCGTCCAGGCCATGACAGAGAAGGTCGACGCGTTCGCATCACGGTGCAAGAAGATGCCAGCAAAGCTGCGCGAGTGGGAAGCATACACGGACCTAAAGCAGATGATTGACGACTTTACGAGCATCCTCCCGCTGCTCCAAGAGCTGAGCAAAGAGTCGATCAAACCACGGCACTGGGACGCAGTGATGGAACGGACTGGCACGCCACTCGATGTCACAGCGGTCGATTTTAAGCTCCAAGCGCTCATGGACGCGAACATTGTGGCGTTCAAGGCCGAGATCGAAGAGATCACAGACGGTGCCGACAAGCAGCTCAAGATCGAAGTGCAGCTTGGCGAGATCAGCGCTCGGTGGGAAACCGAAGAGTTCCAGTTCCAGGACTGGAAGAATCGGAACGTGCCGATCTTGAAAGCAGTCGTACCGATCGTCGAAGAGCTCGAAGAGACGCAGATGAACCTCCAGACGATGCTCTCGATGCGGCACGTGGCGCCGTTCCGCGACGTTGCGCAGCAGAAGCTCGAGCAGCTCTCAGACACGTCCGAGACGCTCGAGCGCTGGATCAAGGTCCAGATGCTCTGGTGCTCGCTCGAGTCGGTCTTCACGGGCGGCGACATTGCCAAGCAGATGCCAGCCGAGGCGAAGAAGTTCCAGAAAGTCGACAAAGACTGGGCCAAGATCATGGCCAAGTCAGTGGAGACAAAGAACGTCGTGCTGTGCTGTGCAAACGAGCTCCTCAAGTCGTGTCTCCCAACCATGTACTCGGAGCTCGAGAAGTGCCAGAAGAGCCTCGAGGGGTACTTGGAGCAGAAGCGGAACAAGTTCCCGCGGTTCTACTTTGTCTCGAACCCAGGCTTGCTCATGATTCTGTCGCAAGGGAGTGACCCACTGAGCATGAACGAGCACTACGAGAAGGTCTTTGACTCGATCGAGAAGGTCTTCCACGACAAGAAGGACAAGACGCTGATCCACACGATGGCGTCTGGCGTTGAAGAAGTCCGGTTCTCCCAGGTCGTGAAGGCACAAGGGAACATTGAGGACTGGCTCGCGACGCTCTTACGGAGCATGCAAGTCACCATGAAGGACATTTGCCGGCAGAGTGCGCTCGACATTGGCGTCGTCGGGAACGACCTCAAGCGCCTGCGGGAGTTTGTCGACCGGTACATTGCGCAGTTTGCGCTCTTGGGGATCCAGCTCATGTGGACGACCGACATCCAGACCGCGCTCGAGCAGTGCCGAGCGAAGAAGAACATTATCAAAGACACGAGTGCGAAGCAAGCGCTCGTGCTCACAGAGCTCTCGAACTGGTGCCTCACGGACCTCGGCTCGAAGCAGAACCGGATCAAGATTGAGACGCTCGTGACGATCCACGTGCACCAGCGCGACGTCATGACGGACCTCGCGACGCTCTACAAGCAAAAGAAGATTTCAGACCCGAACGATTTTGAGTGGCTCAAGCAAGCGCGGTTCTACTGGCGGCCAGGGAACGCAGACGAGTTCAACGCGGACGGCGCGTGCGTCATCTCGATCACAGACGTCGACTTTAACTACCAGTACGAGTACCTCGGCTCGAAAGAGCGACTCGTAGTCACGCCGCTCACAGATCGGTGCTACATCACACTCGCGCAGGCGCTTGGGATGTACTTTGGCGGCGCACCAGCGGGACCAGCCGGGACAGGCAAGACAGAGACCGTGAAGGACCTTGGCCGGACGCTTGGGATCTACGTCGTCGTGACGAACTGCACAGACCAGCAAAAGTACACGGACTGTGCCAAGATCTTCAAGGGCCTGTGCCAAGGCGGACTCTGGGGCTGCTTTGACGAGTTCAACCGGATCCTCTTGCCTGTCCTCTCAGTCGTTGCGCAGCAAGTGCTCGCTGTGAACAACGCCAAGAAGACAGGGAGCAAGTTCTTCCAGTTCCCAGGCGATCCGCAGAATATCCTCCTCTCGCCCGTGTGTGGGTACTTTATCACCATGAACCCAGGCTACGCCGGGCGCCAGGAGCTCCCTGAGAACCTCAAAGCGCTCTTCCGTGGCGTCGCGATGATGGTGCCAGACTTTGAAATCATTATGAAAGTCAAGCTGTGTTCGGTAGGGTACTCGGAGTACCAGGACTTGGCCAAGAAGTTCTTCATCTTGTACAACACGTGCAAAGAGCAGCTGTCGGCGCAGAAGCACTACGACTGGGGCCTCCGCAACATCCTCGCAGTGCTCCGGAGTGCCGGGAAGATCAAGCGCGACAACCGAAACGACCTCGAAGCGAAGCTGCTGTACCAGACGCTCCGGGACATGAACCTCTCGAAGCTTGTCGCACAGGACGTCCCGCTCTTCCTCTCGCTGCTCGCAGACCTCTTCCCAACCGTCCAGTTCCCGCCGAAAGGGTCGTACCCTGAGCTCCAGAGTGCGCTCCAGGGCGAGATTGAGAAAGCCGGGCTCGTGGACCACGCTGGCTGGTTTGGCAAAGTCATTCAGCTCTACGAGACGCAGCTCGTACGCCACGGCATCATGCTCGTCGGGCCAACCGGCGGAGGGAAGACCAAAATCTTCGACGTGCTTCAACAAGCGCTCACAACAACCGCTGGGGTGACCCACAAGCAGTCGAAGCTCAACCCAAAGGCGATCCGAGCAGCCGAGATGTACGGCGAAGTCGACCCGCTCTCAGGCGAGTGGACGACGGGCGTCTTTGCAGCCATGTGGTCGAAGTTCAACAACAAAGCGAACAAGTTCATCACGTGGATGGTGTGCGACGGACCAGTCGATGCGATCTGGATCGAAGACCTAAACACCGTGCTGGACGACAACAAGATCCTCACGCTCGCGAACGGCGATCGCATGCCCATGACAGACAACGTGAAGCTCATGTTTGAGGTCGAGACGCTCGTGAACGCGAGCCCGGCCACGGTCTCACGGGCTGGCATTGTGTTTATCAGCGACACGGACCTCGACTGGGCCCCGGTCGTCGAAGCGTGGGTCCGCAAGCGACCAGCCCTCCATCAGCCAATCTTGCGCGACCTCTTCCTCAAGTACATGGGGGAGAACTCGCCTGTGAACCCTGGCCACTGCTTTGACTACCTGAACCGCAACACGAGCGGCGTCATGACTGTGTCGCGCATTGGCCAAGCGTCCCGGCTCTTCCACTTGTTCACTGGCTTGCTCCTCGGTGAGCACGGACTGAGCCTCGACGACGACCCGAGCAAACTCGCGCTTCAGTTCGAGAAGCTCTTCCTCTACTGCCTCTGCTGGTCACTCGGCGCGATCCTCGAACAGGACGACCGGTTCAAGTTTGACGAGTGGCTTCGTCAGTACGACGACAACATGCTGCTGCCCAAGTGCGAGCCTGGACAGACTGTGTACGAGTACTACGTTCACCCACAGACGTTCGAGTGGAAGGTCTGGCGGCCGCCACGATGGGAGTACCCAAAAGAAGCCAAGCAGCTCGACTTTTCCAACCTGCTCGTGCCGACGATGGACTCGGTCCGCACGCTCTACTTGATTGAGAACCTCCACAAGCAGCGCAAGCCGGTGCTCATGGTCGGCGGCCCTGGCACTGCCAAGACGTCGTCTGCACTCATGTACTTTAACGGCTTGAACCCAGATCAGATGCTGATCAAGCGCGTGAACTTCTCGAGTGCAACAACGGCGTTCATGTTCCAGAACGCCGTCGAGTCCGAGCTTGACAAGCGAGGGGGCAAGAGCTTTGGCCCGCCGGGTGGGAAGAAGATGACTGTGTTCCTCGACGACCTCAGCATGCCGCTCGTGAACGCATGGGGCGATCAGCCAACGCTCGAGATTGTGCGCATGATCATTGAGCTCAACGGCTTCTGCTTCCTCTCGAAAGACCGACGTGGTGACTTTAAAGTCTGTGAAGACCTCCAGTACGTTGGCGCAATGGGCCACCCCGGCGGCGGTCGGAACGACATTCCGAACCGCCTCAAGCGCCAGTTCTTCCTCTTCAACCTCATCTTGCCGTCGCTCACGTCGATCGACGACATTTACGGCCAGATGCTCGCTGGTCGGTTCGCTCCAGACACGTACAGTAGTGACGCACTCGCTGTCGTGAACAAGCTCACGCGAGCGACGATCGACCTGTGGAACTTCATGAAAGCCCGGCTGCTCCCGACACCGGCCAAGTTCCACTACATCTTCAACATGCGCGAGCTCAGCCGCGTGTTCCAAGGCGTGCTCCTCACGCCGCCCGAGACGTTCTTGAGCGGCGGTGGCGTGCGTGTGACGCAAGGGAAGCTTGCGAAGATGGAAACTGGCCACGTCGTGTTGCTCACATGGAAGCACGAGTGCGACCGTGTCTTCTGCGACAAACTCACGAACCACAAAGACAAGGAGACGTACAGTACGTACATGAAAGAGCTCGTGACAACACACTTTAGCGACGCACTCGAGCAACTCTGTCGCCAGCCGTACAACATGGTGAGTTTCTTACGGGACGCCGAAGAAGACGACGACGGCGCGGTCGCCGACGCAGCACTCAAAGTGTACGAACCTGGGGGTGTGCTCGAAGACATCCGAGCCCGCGTGCTCGAGTTCCTCGACAAGTACAACGCCGAGTTCCCGCAACGGAGCATGCGTCTCGTTCTCTTTGACGACGCGCTCCACCACTTGCTCCGCATCTCTCGGCTCCTCGATATGCCACGTGGTTCGGCACTGCTCGTTGGCGTCGGCGGGTCTGGAAAACAGTCGCTCACACGCCTTGCAGCGTACATATCGGGCTCCGTCATCTTCCAAGTCGTGCTCACCAAGACGTACAACACGAACGCGTTCTTAGAAGACTTGCGGACGCTGTACAAGTCGGCTGGGCACCAGCGCAAGTCGACGACGTTCCTCTTTACAGACGCGGAGATCAAGAACGAGATCTTCCTCGAGCTCCTCAACTCGGTGCTCATGACTGGCGAAGTCGCCGGTCTCTTTGCGAAAGACGAGATGATGGCCATGACTGCGGACTTGCGGAATGCGTTCGTGAAAGAGCGACCGGGCCAAGCCGAGTCGGCTGCGAACCTGAAGCAGTACTTTGTCGACTGCGTCCGCGACAACCTCCACGTTGTGCTCTGTATGTCGCCGTTGAACGCCAAGTTCGCTGACCGGGCGCGCAAGTTCCCAGGACTCATCAGTGGCCCAACGATCGACTGGTTCCTGCCGTGGCCTGAAGATGCACTCATTGCAGTCTCACGCGGCTTTATCCACGACTACGCGATGGAGTGTGAGGCAGCGACAAAGGCGGCGCTCATGACGCACATGGGCATGGTCCACCGGATCGTGACGGACCTGTGCGAAGAGTACTTCCAGAAGATGCGCCGGCGTGTGTACCAGACGCCCAAGTCGTACTTGAGCTTCATTGAGTCGTACAAGAAGATGTACGCAGTCAAGATCGAAGAGATCAAGCGGAAAGAGCAGCGCGTGAACCTCGGACTCAAGAAGCTCATCCAAGGAGCCGAGGACGTCCACGCCATGTCGATCGTGCTCGCAGACGAGCAAGTGAAGCTTCAGAAAGCCACGGAAGAGACGAACACGATGCTCCAGTCGCTCCAAGTGTCGTCCGCGGAAGCCCACAAAGAAGGCGACCAAGTCGCGCAGATCAAAGCCAAGTGCGAAGAAGACGCTGCGCGGATCTCGGCCGAGAAGGAGCTGTGCGAGCGCGACCTCGCGAAAGCCAAGCCGTTCGTCGAAGAGGCCGAGACAGCGATCGACTCGATCAAGCCGGCGCACATTGGCGAGATCAAGAAGCTCGCGAAACCGGCCGACATTATCCGGCTCGTGTTCGACGGCGTGCTCATCCTGTTCAAGAACCAGCTCTGCGCAGTCAAGCCGACGAAGCTGAACGTAGCGAAGCAAGAGATTGACTTTATCGAGACGTCGTTTGCACCGTACGCGCAGAGTGTGATGAGCGACTCGAACTTCCTCAAGAACGTGCAGAACTTTGGCGCGGTGGGGAAAGACCTGATCAACGAAGAGACGATCGAGTTCTTGAGTCCGTACATGGACCTCGAAGGCTTCCTCCCTGCGGTCGCGAAGAACGCGTCGCTCGCAGCTGAAGGGCTCTGTACGTGGGTGCGTGCGATGAAGTTCTACCACGAAGCGTCCAAGATTGTCAAGCCAAAGCTCGAAGCGCTCATGATCGCCGAGGGGCAGATGGAAGCTGCAAACAAGGCGCTGAACGCTGCTGAGCAGCGACTTTCAAAGTGCAAAGAGCGCTTGAGTGAGCTCCAGAGCTTGTTTGAAGCCCAGATGGCCGAGAAGAAGCGCATTGAAGACGGCGCGAACGCGCTCGCACGCAAGATGCAGCAAGCGTCTGACCTCATCAACGGCCTCGCTGGCGAGCGTGTGCGCTGGACCGACGACTCGAACAACTTTGCAGACCTCAAGCGCCGACTTGTAGGCGACTGTGCGGTCGCGTGTGCGTTCGTGTCGTACTGTGGGCCGTTCAACCAGGACTTTCGGAGCTACATGGTGCAGAGCAAGTTCATCCCGGACTGCGAAGTGCGGAGTGTGCCCGTGACGGTCGACATAGACGTCATTACGTTTTTGGTCGACATTGGCACGATCGGCGACTGGAACCTCCAAGGCCTCCCGACTGACTCGCTCTCGATCCAAAACGGTATCATGGTCACACGGTCGTCGCGGTACCCACTGCTCGTGGACCCACAAGGCCAAGCGCTGTCGTGGATCAAGAACAAAGAGGTCGAGCGCGTCCCGAGCTACGGCACAACGACGCTGAACCACCCCAAGCTCAAAGACCAGCTCGAGTTCTGTATGGGCGAAGGCCGTGCGTTGATCGTCACGGGCGTCGAAGAAGAGATTGACCCGATGCTCGACCCAGTGCTTGAGCGACAGGTGATTGTCAAGGGCCGGAGCCTCTCGATCAACGTGTCGGACAAGAACATGGAGTTCAACCCCGCGTTCGCCATGTACTTTATCACACGGCTGCCGAACCCGCACTTTGGCCCCGAGCTCCAAGCCAAGACGACAGTGATTGACTTCACAGTCACGATCAAAGGCCTCGAAGAGCAGCTGTTGGGGCGCGTGATTGGGAAAGAGCAGAAAGCGCTTGAAGAGCAGCTCGCACAGGTGCTCGAAGACGTGAACCTGAACACCAAGTCGCTGCTGGCGCTCGACGCGTCGCTCCTGGAGCGGCTCACGTCGAACACTGGGAACCTCCTGGAAGACGAAGAGCTCATTGGCGTGCTCGCAAACACGAAAGAGAAGGCAGCGGAAGTGAAAGACAAGCTCGTCGCAGCCGCCGATACACGCCGGTCGATCAATGAGAAGCGCGAACAGTTCAGGCCAGTGGCGACCCGCGGCTCAGTGCTCTACTTCTCGATTGTCGAGACGTCGCTGATCAACTGCATGTACCAGACGTCGCTGAACCAGTTCCTCGCGCTCTTTATGCACGCCATGGACGTCGCGGACAAAGCCGCGCTCGCGTCCAAGCGCGTGTCGAACATCATTGAGACCATGACGTACCTCACGTACCGGTACATCAACCGCGGGCTGTACGAGCGCGACAAGCTCACGTTCGTGTTGCTGCTCACCATGAAGATCCTCGTGACCGATGCGTTGCTGACGCGCGAAGAAGTGATTCTCCTCACACGCGGTGGCGCTGCACTCGACATCAACTCGGTGCGGCGTAAGCCCTTCTCGTGGCTCTCGAACGAGTCGTGGCTGAACGTCGTCGAGCTCGCCCAGAGCTGCAAGTTCTTTGCGAACTTGCCGCACGAAATGGCTGCGAACGAAGCCATGTGGCGTCGCTGGTACGAAGACAACGAGCCGGAGACTGTGGTGATTCCCGACTACGAAGCACGGCTGAGTGAGAACGAAGTAACGGGACCGTACTTGAAGCTCCTGCTCGTGCGGTCTCTCCGGATGGATCGCACTATCTTGAGCACGAAAGAGTTCATCCGATGCACGCAACTCATGGGTCCACGGTACGTCGACCCGGTGACCGACACGATCGACAGCATCTTTGCCGAGATGCTCGCAGAGACGCCCGTGATCTTCCTCCTCTCGATCGGAGCGGACCCGACCGAGAGCATTGAGCAGCTCGCACGGAAGCGCAAGCACCCGTCTCCAGCTGTCGTGTCGATGGGCGAAGGCCAAGAGCCCGTGGCGCTCAAAGCGATCAACGCAGCGGTCGTGAACGGCACGTGGGTGCTGCTGCAGAACTGCGAGCTCGGACTCGAGCTCATGGAGCAGATGGAAGAGATTCTGCTCAAGCTGAGCGAAGCCATGGATCCAGGCTTCCGCCTCTTCCTCACGGCGCTCCCGAACGACGCGTTCCCACTTGGGCTGCTCCAAATGTCGACGAAAGTCACGAACGAGCCGCCCCAAGGCCTCCGTGCCGGTCTCTTGCGCTCGTACACAGTCATGGTGGACCAAGACAAGCTCGAGCGCGTCGAGACGAGCCAGTGGCGTCAGCTCCTCTTTGACCTCTGCTTCCTCCACTCGCTCGTGATTGAGCGCAAGAAGTTCGGGCCACTCGGCTGGGGCATCCCGTACGAGTACAACAACGGCGACCTCTCGGCCTGTACGATCTTCCTCGAGAAGCACTTGTACAACGGTCCGATTTCGTGGCCGACGCTCCAGTACATGGTCGCAGAGGCTCAGTACGGCGGCAAGATCACCGACAACATGGACCGGCGGCTCTTTAACTTCTACACAGAGTGGTGCCTCACGCCCGAAGTGTGTGCGCCAGCGTTCAGCTACAACCCGGCCGAGCCGATCTTCCGCATCCCGAGCGACTTTAACTACCGCATCCCAGTTGCCGACACGATCGACGACTACCGAGCGTTCCTGCACACGTTCCCAGAAGTCGACTCGCCCGAGATCTTTGGCTTGCACCCGAACGCTGACCTCACGTACCGTGTAAAGGAAGTCAACTCGCTCCTCGGCACGCTTGGCGACACGCAGCCGAAAGGCGGCGGGGGCTCGTCTGGGGTGTCGCGTGAAGACGTGGTGTGCGAGAAAGCCCGCGAGCTCCTTGAGCGTCTCCCAGACGACTACGTCGAAGACGACTACAAAGCTAAGATCAGCAAACTCGGCGGTCTCGCGATACCTCTCAACATCTTCCTGTTCCAAGAGATCCAGCGTCTCCAACGCGTGATCGCCAAAGTCCGTGCGATGCTCGAACAGCTCCAGATGGCGATCCGTGGCGAGGTCGTGATGACGGAAGAGCTGAGCCTCACGCTCGACGCAATCTTTGACGCGAAAGTGCCGCCGTCGTGGCTCCGCACGTCCGTTGGCGACGAGTTCTCGTGGATTCTGCCGACGCTCGGGCTCTGGTTCGCGTCGCTCATCTCACGCGACGAACAGAGCCGGACGTGGCTCAACACGCGTCGCCCCAACTGCTTCTGGCTCACAGGCTTCTTCAACCCACAGGGGATGCTCACGGCCATGAAACAAGAGGTCACGCGTCGCCACTCCAAGACGGACAAGTGGGCACTTGATGACGTTGTGTACCACACGGAAGTGACGCCGTTCGAGCGCGCAGAGCAGGTCCGCGCTCCGCCAAGCGAAGGCGTGTACATCTACGGCCTGTTTATGGAAGGCGCGACGTGGAGCAAACAGGACGGCACGATCGTCGAGTCTGAGCCCAAGAAGCTCTTCACGTCGCTCCCAGTGCTGCACGTGAACAGCTTGTCGAAAGACCTGGAGCTCCGGTCGCGCAAGGAGCTGTACGGCGCAGCGGGGCCGTTCGAGTGCCCGTGCTACAAGTACGCGATGCGTACGGACCGGTATTTTGTCTTCATGGTCACGATGAAGTGCCCACCGGGCCGTCCACCGCGCCATTGGGGGCTGCGGGGCGTCTGTTTGCTCTGCAACACCGAGTAGATCAGGAGCTATCGTCAGTCGTTCGTCACACAAGCTGCGTTCGTCAGCATTGCCATTTACAAAACCATTTTAGGAATCCCTTTTATGGAGTCCAATATGTAAATGCCATGTAGTGGTTCTACCGAATCTCCACAGCATCTGCCCTCTGTCACACTAGTCCGTGTCCATGCTGCCTGCTGCGTTCTTCTTCGACCCGCCAGTTGTCTTCTTGAGGTTCTCCTGATTGGCCTGCACCACCGTGTTCTGCAAGTGCCGCTGGATCGCTTCGAACGGGTTGCCTTGGAACGACGAGTGCGCGTGCACGGCCTTGAGGTGCACGAGCTCCCGCACTGCGAGCTTCTGGCGCTGCTTGCCGCTCATCTTCTTCTTCTGCAGCGAGGCGGTCGCTGCGCCTTTGCGGGGCTTCGCACTGCCGTCAGTCGGTGCAAAGAGCGACGCCTGCAGCTCCGCGAGGTCGGCGAACACGCCCTGTTCCGCTTGCTGGTCGGCCGCCGCTTTCTCCTGCACCACGCGCTGCACGAGCCCCATCTTTTTGAGGAACGCCGAGCGGCGCTTCAAGCGCTTGCGCTGTCCGCGGCTCAACGCTGCGTCCACATCATCGGCCTCGTCACCGCTCTGTTCATGGTCCACTGGCTGTGCGTCGTCGTCGTCCGCGCCAGCGAAGGCAGCAGCCACCGCCGCAGCGCCGAGCGCGGATGCAGCGGAGGTGGGTGCGGATGCGGATGCAGATGCCGCGCCAGCTTTCTTTTTCTTGGAGGCGGCTTGCGAGTGCGCGGCAGCCACGTGCGCACGCGACTTTTTCTGCTTCTGTTGCCGCGCCATTGGTTCTGGTGGCGTTTGTTTCGTAAAGTGACGGACACAAATTTGTGAGTGTCGGAACGCTAAGAATAGTTTTTTTTGCACAACAAAATCTTTGATCATGGAGAGTCGTGTCGAAGACGCTGTCGCGCCTGTGCAGCGGGGTCTGCCGAGCAGGTCCCTGAACTTTCAAAACCCGCGCGACGCACGAGTCTTCAAAGCTCGACTCCTCGGTCTCCTCACACCCGCGGAGTCGCCAGCCAGTGAGCGGCTGGTGCGTGAGCCCGAACGTGAGCTCGCGGCAGCTCCACCAGTCGAGCGGCAACCTTGCAACGGCTGGTTCCCACTCAGAGGGACAAGATACACTGCAGCAGCCAGCGAGACTTCGTCGGTGCAAGTCGAACCATCCGTGACAGGATGGTTCCCGCTTCAACTTCCTGTTGCGGCGACACCGGCTCGCATCCGCTCCTGTCGAGCAGAAGGTTACACGACCAGACCGAATCTGTTTGGTTTGTGCAAAGCGCATGGCGGAGTAGAATACTGCTCCGTAAGTGGATGCGAGAGATCCTGTTTCAAGGCTCACCGCTGCAATGCTCACCAGATCACAAAGTCAGCGTAGCTTCTACTACTCTCAAGTCTGCACGTAAGAGAGCCTTGCCTTTCTTTCCACAGTCGAACCTCACGACTCGACAGCTCGGCTACTTTCTGCTCGGTCTCGACGTTCCAGACGGTAAGCTTCGTATCGTCGCGGCTTCCAAGCGCCACGAGCGGGAGCGTCGCGTGCTTGACGAGACAAGCGACCGCGTACGAGAGCCCGGACTGGAACACACGCTGAGCCTTGCGTTGGTCGATGTGGTC
>JAASFJ010000658.1:0-17910 GCA_023333755.1 Globisporangium uncinulatum
ATTGTTGGACCTGCTTCTTTTGGCCGGCCCTTATAAGGCCATCCTCCAACTTAATAGAGGGCGACCTACCAAACTAATAGACTCCTAATCTGATCCTACGTGGTACAAACTAACCTACAAAATGCAATATGTAGAAAGCTAAGCCGAGCCTCGACCGGATAACCGATCCTTGTCCGGATACGCTGCGAATTTGCCTTTCCGGTCTGGCGCGGGTGCGCGCGCGGGAGCACTATTTCACAGAAGAGCGAGCTCGTGCCGGCGCTGCACCGGCGGCAGCAGAAGCAAGCGGACACGATGGAGCAGAACGCTGATGAGACTGAGAAGGCGAACGCGCTCGTCGATCGCAGGCAGCCGGAGACTACGGCGCGTGAGCTGCATGTGAGTTGCGCGTCATGGCTGGGCGGGACGTGGCGATCAGCCCGGCGAGCGATCAGAACGGGGGTATCGTGCTGCGGCTCATACACAAAAGGGGGAAGCTCGGTGGCCCCGTATTTTTTCTGCTAACAGCTCTTTAGGGCCACGTTGTGCTGCTCGTCCACGTGCACCTCCCGCTTGCCTCGTCCATCAGCAGCGTGTCGGCGATCGCGTTGATCATGGCCGCTTGCACCAGCAACGGCGAAGGGCCATCAAGGTAGTACAGCTCGATGCCAGCTCCATGTACAACAGCATAAATAGAATTTGTAGTAATTTCCTCTAATCATGTTGGGTCATTCTCTTTTTCAAAATGGGCTCCAATATCCGCACTTGAATTGCAAGTGATCGCTAAAAAAATAGGAGCCGGCTTGTACAAAATACTGGATCACCAGCTCAAAATAAGAGCCCGGCTCGGAAAATACCCGTTTCACCCGTGGTTTCGACCTGCTCACTTCCGAAAGAAGACTATAGGGGAATAAAAGGGACTGCAAAGGGAAGAATAAAAGAGACTGCAAAGGGAGGAATAAAGGGACTGCAAAGAGAAGCGTAAAAAAGACTGCAAAGTCCAACTCAATTTTGAATTTAGGTTACCGACATTCCAGAACAATTCGAAACGGAATCGTGAGTGTGTGTTCGAAACGTGCTGGTGGTTTCGACCGCTCACTTCCGAAAGAAGACCAACAAGAACCAAGCAAGACAAGAAGCAAGAGAACAATGGGCCGCTCGCGTTCCTCCCGTCCCGCCCCCGCGCCGGCACGCCGCGCGCCCGCCCCTGCGCAGCCGAAGCGCCCAGCTCCCGCCCCAGCGAAGACGCAGTCGGCTCCGGCGCCGGCCCCCGTGCAGCAGAGCCAGGGCGGCGGCATGCTCGGCGGCCTCATGGGCACGGTCGCGCAGGGCATGGCATTCGGCACGGGCAGCGCCATTGCGCACCGTGCGGTCGGCGCTGTGGCGAACTCGTTTGGATCGGACGGCGAGCAGCAGCAGGCGCAGGAGGCTCCGGTTGCGCAGGCTGCCGAGACGACGGCAGCGCCCGTGTGCTTCCGCGACCAGAAGGCGTTCCTCGACTGTCTGAACGTGAACCAGAACGACATCAGCGCGTGCCAATTCTACCTAGACCAATTCAACCAGTGCAAGCAGGAGAGCGCCTTCATGTAGGCGTTGCGCTGCTGCGCACGAGCAAACGTCGACGGCTGTCGTGACGAGGAGCGCGTTCCAGTGATCCTGGTCCACCTTTTTGGCTTGGGGATGGCATCACTCGTGCCAGAATCCCGAGTGTGCGCCTTCGGCGATCAGCTGTGCTTCAAACTCAACTATAGAAAGCAAACCGTTTGCCTTTTTCCTTATCTCGCTTTTGTTGTGACGGAGCGTAGCCATGCTGTTGTGTGCGTGTGTGTGCGTGCGGGTCTGTACTGGAGCGGAGTGCATGTACGTTCGTGTGCTGGTGTACGAACCTCTCTTTCTCACTTGTGCATTGTGTGTTTCCAGCCTGATCCACAAACCGCCAGCAGTTCGGTACCACCCACCGTTCATATACGTAGCTGATCGTCGCACCACTCGCACACTCGTCACCTGCCGTCGCACAACTCATCGCCCGCGTCATGACGCGCATTTACATCCAGAAGCATTATCGGCGACGGGCAGTTCGTAGGGTACCGCGGCGCGTCGCTGCAGCGTCTCTGGTGCGTCCCTCATCTTTGCGCACGAGCCCGCGATTCACGCGCTCACACTCTGTCTCACCCGCTCGCTTTCTCGCTCACTCTCATCAAAGACGACAGGGACGCGGGCGTGCTTATCGGCCGCCCGAGTCGCCCTCTGCGTGTCGCTGGCGCACTCGCGACCCAGTTGGACGCGCGCGCACTGCTGGCGGTGGCGCTGGGCGAGGAGTCAGCGTGCGCAGAGCGTGTGGTGTGCAGACACTGTGGCGGTCGGGAGCTGGCAGACGGTGGCGGTGTGCTGACGTACTGCAAGCGCGACCGTGCGGACGCAGGCGACGAAGTGCACGTCCACACGCTCAGCACAGCGTCAGGGCTGCGGCGGAAGCTCGAGGGACTGGATCTCGACCACGTGCTGCTGCAGTTCCATCAGGGACATCGATGTGCCGCGAACGCAGTCAGTGGGAGCGAAGGCTGTGAGGAAAAGACTGTGGCAAGCGACACTTGTGAAGACGCAGCGCTCGAATCGCTATACTGAAGCAGTAGTAGCGAGAGGCAACTGTGGAGCTAGTCATGAGGACAAGAGTAGTACGCGACTGGGCTTCTTCTCCTTTCAATGCTACAGTATGAACGCACATGACAGTGTTGGTAGATTGCGCGCGTGGCCATCTCAAGCGAGTGCATCGAGCATAAGCACGAACACGAGCTGGCGTTTGTTCTTCCCATGCATCAATTACTTCTTCATGCAGAAGAGCGGACTCGAGATCTTCCGATCTCCACCATCTTCGGGCCAACAAGCATCACCACAATGCACTTCAAGGCAAAAGCGACAGGGGAGGAGAGCAATAGTGAAGTCAAGTGGTGGTTTCCTCCAAAGAAGATTCCTGTTTTCTGCTGTTACAAGGTGATAGAACAAGATCATTTCAGTAGTGCTAAAATCCAGAGCACAATCATGCAATTCGCGAGTTGGTTTGATTCGAAAGATGCTTTCTCATAATTGCTCGCATTGCTGTTTCAGAGCAATTTGGTTTCCACTGTGCTCTAAATAAAAGCTTGATTGATCTAGCGATTTGGAAAGGGCATGCCGATCCAGAAGCAACATAAAACCTCGATTTTAAACCTCGCTTTCTTGATGCTGGTCTATGACCATACAAATGTCAAGAGCAGAAACCAGCAGCTCAACGCGTGTGCTCCACTCGTTTGCTCTTGGCTCGCAGCTTCTCTGTATGACTGTGGTGTGTGTGGGTTGCTTTGAGCTCGCGAGCTTGCTGGTGAAGCAGCAACAGCGCCATTTCCTCTTTTCGGAGCAAGAAGGGATTACAAGCCTCGCGTGCCCCCTCCCCGTTCGACCTTCTCGGCCGTTTTCAAGCACCCCCCGCAGTAACCATGGTGCGTGTCGATCGATGAGCCCGCTCGTCACTAGGCGATAAAAAGATACTGTCCTTTTTCGTCGTCGCTCCAAGTCCTCTCGAGCAAAGAGGCTAACGCGTCGATGGGCGGGCGTGTGCGTGCTCTCCGCCTCCCCTTGTTCTTCCTCCAGGTGAACTTCACGACCGAGCAGATGCGTGAGATCATGGACTACACGACGAACATCCGTAACATGTCGGTGATTGCGCACGTGGACCACGGCAAGTCGACGCTGACGGACTCGCTCGTGTCGAAGGCCGGTATTATCTCGGCCAAGCACGCGGGTGAAGCGCGTTTCACGGACACGCGCGCGGACGAGCAGGAGCGTGGTATCACGATCAAGTCGACGGGTATTTCTATGTTCTTTGAGTACGACATGGACGCTGGGGACCTCGCGAACGCGAACAAGGTGGCCGGTTTGACTCAGGAGCAGGCGGACGCGGCGTTCGCGGCCGAAGCGGCGGCGTCGGGCGTCGTGATCAGCAAGAACTCGTACCTGATCAACCTGATTGACTCGCCGGGGCACGTGGACTTTTCGTCCGAGGTGACGGCGGCGCTGCGTGTGACGGACGGTGCGCTCGTGGTCGTCGACTCGATCGACGGTGTGTGCGTGCAGACGGAGACGGTGCTGCGTCAGTCGATCTCGGAGCGTGTGAAGCCCGTGCTCATGCTGAACAAGGTCGACCGTGCGTTGCTCGAGCTGCAGCTCGGCCCAGAGGACTGCTACCAGGCGTTCAACCGCGCGGTCGAGACGGTGAACGTGATCATTTCCATGTACCACGACGAGGCGCTCGGTGACGTGCAGGTGTACCCGGACAAGGGTACGGTCGCGTTCGGCTCGGGCCTGCACCAGTGGGGCTTCACGCTCAAGAAGTTTGCCAACATGTACGGCCAGAAGTTCGGCATTGAGGAGAAGAAGATGATGGAGAAGCTGTGGGGCGACTGGTACTTTGACGCGGACAACAAGAAGTGGACGTCGCGCAACAACGCGCAGGGCACGCTGAAACGCGCGTTCTGCCAGTTCATCATGGACCCGATCATTAAAATGTTTGACGCGATCATGAACGACAAGAAGGCCAAGTACGAGAAGATGATGAAGGCCGTGGGTGTCGAGCTCAAGACGGAGGACCGTGAGCTGACGGGCAAGCCGCTGCTGAAGCGCGTGATGCAGCGCTGGCTCCCGGCCGCCGACGCGGTGCTCGAGATGATTGTCGTGCACCTGCCGTCGCCTGTGACGGCGCAGCGCTACCGTGTGGACACGCTCTACGACGGTCCGCTCGACGACGAGTGCGCTGTCGCGATCCGCAAGTGTGACGTGAACGGTCCGCTTGTGATGTACGTGTCGAAGATGGTGCCGACGTCGGACAAGGGCCGTTTCTACGCCTTCGGCCGTGTGTTTGCGGGCAAGATTGCGACGGGCCAGAAGGTCCGCCTCCTTGGCCCGAACTACGTGCCAGGCAAGAAGACGGACCTGTGGGTGAAGAACATCCAGCGCACGGTCATCATGATGGGTCGTTACGTGGAGCAGACGCCGGACATTCCGGCCGGTAACACGTGCGCGCTCGTGGGCGTGGACCAGTACCTGCTCAAGTCGGGTACGATCACGACGTCGGAGACGGGCCACACGATCCGTACAATGAAGTTCTCGGTGTCGCCAGTCGTGCGTGTCGCCGTGGAGCCCAAGTCGGCGGCGGACCTGCCGAAGCTCGTGGAGGGCATGAAGCGTCTCGCCAAGTCGGACCCGATGGTGCTGTGTTACACGGAGGAGTCGGGCGAGCACATTATTGCCGGTGCCGGTGAGCTCCACTTGGAGATTTGCCTGAAGGACCTGCAGGAGGAGTTCATGGGCACGGAGGTGAAGATCTCGGAGCCAGTGGTGTCGTACCGTGAGACGATCACGGGCGAGTCGTCGAAGACGATGCTGTCGAAGTCGCCGAACAAGCACAACCGTCTCTTCTGTGTCGCGCAGCCGCTCGGCGACGAGCTCACGGGCGAGCTCGACGAGGGCAAGGACGAGGTGTCGCCGCGCCACGACTTCAAGCTCCGCGCGCGCTACCTTGCGGACAACCACGGCTGGGACGTGACGGACGCGCGGAAGATTTGGGGCTACGGTCCGGACGGCACGGGCCCGAACTTGTTTGTGGACCAGACGAAGGGTGTGTCGTACCTTGGCGAGATCAAGGAGTCGGTGCTGAGTGGCTTCAACTGGGCGACGAAGGACGGTGTGCTGTGCGAGGAGGTGGTGCGCGGCATGCGCGTGAACCTGCTCGACGTGGTGCTGCACGCGGACGCGATCCACCGTGGCATGGGCCAGATCCTGCCGACGACGCGTCGTGTCGTGTACGCGTGCCAGCTGGGCTCGTCGCCGGCGCTCATGGAGCCGGTGTTCCTCGTGGACATTACGTGTCCTCAGGACGCGATGGGTGGCTGCTACGGTGTGCTGACGCGTCGCCGTGGCCACGTGTTCTCGGAGGAGCAGCGCCCGGGCACACCGATGGTGCACATGAAGGCGTACCTGCCGGTGAACGAGTCGTTCGGCTTCACGGCGGACCTGCGCCAGAACTCGGGCGGCAAAGCGTTCCCGCAGTGCGTGTTTGACCACTACCAGGTGGTGAACGGCGACGCGCTCGAGGCCAACTCGATGTCGGGCAAGCTTGTGAACGCGGTGCGTGTGCGCAAGGGCCTGTCGCCGGAGGTGCCCCCCCTCGACCGTTACTACGACAAGCTCTAAGCTGGTGGTTGCGAAGATCGCCGCTGTCCGGTCCGTCTGGGCGGCGCTGCGGTCGCAGTAGTGAGCAGCACTCGTCGGGCGTGTTTTTCGCCGTGACCGGTTAGTCGCGGCGTGCGTGCGTCGGAAGGAGGCTGCGAGGTGGCGGTGCTGCCTGCGCTCAGCACTGTCCTTCCCGTGTAGATTTTCCTGCTCCACCTCCTAACTTGATGTCGAGCGAATCTTTTATTCGCACACTCCATTTCATTTGTTACTACGTACTCAATGTGCTTCTTGTTGTAGGACGAAAGTCACGTTGGTGAGCTATTGCTGCTTCGTGTTGCTGGTCACGAAGCTGTTGGTGAACTTGCAGAGGAGCTTCTCGACATCAGAGTGCGTGGCTGTGCGTGCAAGCCCAAGCAGCTCCCGCACCCGAAACGTAAACAAGCGTTCGCTACGAGCCGTCTCAAGCAAGCGCTGGGAACAGACCGACGATGTACAATAGGCATACGAGCAACTCGCAGTCAGTTAGTCAGAGCACCGATGCTGGCCTGTCAGCTCCTGGGACCATACCTGGACCGTTGGGTAGAGCTCGTCCGCTTGTTTCACCCGCACAAGTCTCATGAGTTCGAAGAGCGCATCGAAGCCACCGCCGCCGACCGCCTGGCTCATTTGCTTCCGTCGCGCCTCGAGCTCAGTGGCGGCGTCCTCCACGCGCTCCAAGATCTGTGAGCATGGTACACCCACCCACTGTGTAGTCAGTGTCAATGTACGACCACAAGAAATCGACACCACCCACACTCGTTCAGTCATTCGTTCATTCGTACAGTCGCAAGTGAATCGTGCGACGCGAGTTCACGAGGCAGCGGATCCGACGAGGTCTCTGGGAGTGCGAACACCGACGGCGACTGCAGCCACCCACGTTCACACACAACACAGTCAGGGCGTCAGTGAATAGAACAGAGGCTCTGGGTCTCTGCAAGTGGCGCTCTTCTCGACGTACACGCACCTCGTGCATCCGATCCACGAGAAGCTGGAGCTTGGTGAGGAAGCGCTGCACCGTTGACGCTGTGCTCGCCCGTCGACCGACCAGTTGGACCGCCCGCGGGAGACTCCCCACGTCCTTCACTTGCAGCACGTAACAGCACGTCGCGACGATCTCTGAGCAGAGCAGACCGACTCTCCTCTCGACCTCGTCCCTCTGTTGCCGCCGCAGCTGCTCCTCCTCATCCTGTCGTCGACTCGCAGACGCTGCGGTCTCCTTCCCATGGGAGTTGCTGAACGCAGTGTGATGCAGTACGAGGAAACACTGGACGGCGCCTTCGTCGTCGTCACTGTTGATAAATGTGCGCTGCATCGCTGGCTTCCGTCGTCCCGCTCGCGCTGCAGATGCTCCACCTCTACGCAGCATCCGCGTGTCCACGCGAAGCCAGCGAAGTAGCTTGTCAGTGCCGATGCACTCGGCAAGCGTCGAGCTCACTGGTGGCTCCAGCACGAGTGTGCAGTCATCTTTATTGGTCATAGCGACCGTCACTGGGTCAGATGGTGCGTCAGGTGACCTGCTGCCTCTTTGCGAGTGCCCTGCTTGCGCTGACAGCGCCACATGCGCGCGGTGTTTGTCCCGTAACCGCTGTACCTGGCTCAGCAAGTGCTCGACCTCCAGTTGTGCGTCCTGTACGCGTCTCAAACCCGCACGGACGCAGTCAGTCGCTCGCTGTCTCAAGTGGTAGCCAAACGTGCTAACACAACAACCAGCAGCTTGCGCCTCGTGGCTCCTGCAGTCTGCAGCTGGTCGCGGAGCTTGGCGTTGTCACGGCCGAGCGAGTCTGCGAGCTGTGCCTGCTGCTGGATGAAGCGTCGCAGCGCGTCCCAGTCGCACACGTCCTTCGACAGCTGCTCGCAGCGCTCGAGTGTCTTCACCCATAAGTGTGCAGCGTCTGTTGCTTGATCCAAGCGGATATCGACTGGCACGTCGAGAGCAGCAGGAGTAGCAACCACAAGAGAAGAAGAGACACCGCGCACGTGCTCGCGCGGCGACTGCTGCTCGAGGCGGCGCACGCGGCTCGTGAGACGGGCGTCGTCATCCAGCACGTTCTGAAGCAAGGATGTGTCAGCTGTCATGATGACGACACATCCGCGCGTTCGCTTCCTCCTTCGTCCTTCGCCGCCTCTTTGCAACGATCGCTGTGTCAACACAGAGCACAAGAACATCGTAGGATGAAGATGTTAGTTGCTCGCGATCCTGATCGACATAAACGAAACGGACAGGGCAAGGCACTCGCCTGGCGCTGCGTGTCCAGCTCTTGGTCCACCTCGCCATTTTGGCGCGTGGTGTTGTGTGGCTCTTGGTGAAAAAATCCAAGCCTATCTCAAAAGCTACAGAGTAACCATGAAAGATCAGATTATGGACAAACCAGCTATAAACCTATTCCTCCAAACTAAGGATAATAATGAAATTAACTACTATTCATTTGTGGATTGATTTTTGTAGAAAGCCCAAACAGGTCTGTTTCTGCATGCATTGAGTGTGTCTTTAGCCTAGTTAAGAGTGCGTATGACACCACCATCTCATAGGTTCAGTAGACACTCACACAACACATGCTGAGCTTCACTTCGCAACCCACCACCACCTCCAAGCTCCTGCTGCTTCCGAGCTTCCGAGCTCCACGCGACCTTCGCAATGGGACGCCGCTCGTCGTTCTTCAGTGGAAGCGACGACAAGGCGCTCTGGCGCGCAGCGCACAAGCTGGACGACGCGCGCGTGCGCGAGCTGCTGCTCAAGAACCCCACGACGCCGCAGCTCAACCGACCGCACCCGAGCAAAGGCACGACGCCACTCATGGCTGCATGCAAGAAGAGCAAGCGTGGCGGCAACAGTGGCGCGCTCGTGGTGCAGCACCTGCTCGAGTTTGGCGCAGACTTGGACGCCGCCGACCGCTTGCCCGACCACAACACAGCGCTACACTACGCCGCGAACGCGGACGCCGCCACTGCCGTCGAGTACTTGCTGCACGCCGGCGCCAATGTGTTCGCACTCAACCACAAGGGCCACACGCCGCTCGACGTTGCACGACTGCGTGGACGGAAGCAAGCAGCCGCTGTGCTCACCCAGCACTTGCGCCTCAAGAGCGGCTGGCTCGACGTCCGAAACGCGAACCCGTCGCTGGCGTTCTGGAGACGCCGCTGGTGTGTCGTGCTCGCGTGCACTGCCGACCGCTCGCGCTTTGAAGTGTGTCTCTTTGACGATCCCGACCACGTGCAGCTCGAGCAGGTGCTGCACATTGACCCAGCGGCACGGGCCGAGCCCGTCGCACAGTCGTCGGGCATGCTGGCGTCGTGGACAGACAAGCCGTTCATGTTTGCGCTCGACCGCCCCGTGACAGTCCAAGGTGCGCGAGGCGCGCGGTTCAATCGCGACGCAGCGACAGGGCTCACGCACGGCCACGGACCCGCCACTCTGAAGCGCGTGCTCTTTGCAACAGAGAGTGAGTCAGCACGGCGCGAGTGGATGGCGCAGCTCGCGAACGGCGCGCACCTCGTGCCCACTAGCACACTGTTTGAGGAGCCGCTGTACGCAAACTACCCAGGCACGCTCATTACCGCCCCGTCGACGTGGCCGAGCACCATGCCATCGCCGCTCCTGCCCGAGCACCAGCCTGTGGCGCCAGCGTTCGACCTGTACGAGGTCGCGAGTGCACCCACCACGAGCTACGGCGACTACAGCAGCTTCTCACCGCCGCCTCGGCATCACCTCGACTCGCCAACGACCTTCGTCCCTGTGTTTGCGAACTCTGTGTCTGTCACAGCACGCACGCCGCCGTCTGCGCCGTCGTTCTCGTCGAGTGAACACGCGTTCTACCACGGCTCCGGGACGTTCGTGAGCTCGTTCGAGGCTTCTGATGCGATGTCAGGCGCGTTTGTCAGCGAGGCCACGACGACCTATACAACAAGAAGGTCTAGTGAACTGGACGCTGCTAGCAGCGCATTGCTGGCGGCCCTGCAGCCGACCCACTTGCTCCCAGACGCTACTGCAGCAGAAACACAGTCCGAGACGCCAGCCAAGGTGGGCGGTGGCAACAGCGATTGCGTCATCTGCATGGATGCAGTGCGTGACGCGATCTGCGTCCCGTGTGGCCACATTGCCGGGTGCTACACGTGCCTCTCGGCGATCAAGGAACAGAGCGGCGCCCACACGACGTGCCCAATCTGCCGCGCACTCGTGCATTCCGTCGTCAAGATCTACGACTGCTAGCGTCCGACGCACAAGCTATGAAATCTATGTAACTCTGTATGATTGACTGCCCTACCTACATACCAACCTACATACCGACGGACCCGACCAAGTGTCAAGCACTCGAAGAGAAGCGGACGGACGAACGGACGACTGGTTGACTGGCTGGCGTAGCTGACGCTCACTTGCGAAGGTTCCGCCGCTTGCCGACCGAGTTGCTGTAGCGGTCGACGGCGTTGCGCTTGTTGCGCTTGGCCATGAGCTTCGGGTCGAGCGGGATGTAGGCGTACGGCTCGAGCTTTCCCTTCTTCTTCACGTCGCCGCCCGCCTTCTTGGCACGGAACTCCTTGCCCGCGTCCTCGTCGCCGCGCTTGCGCTTCGACTGCTGCTGGTGCTGCTTGGCGCTGTGCAGCCCCATCTTCTCGAGCTGCGACGCGACGTCCATCTTGATCTTCTCGTCGTCATCGTCGCTGTCGTCGCCGTCCATCCCTGCGTCCTTGTCTGGAATGATGAGTCTGTCACATAGAACAAGAGAGAGAGAGCGGATTAGATCGTTGTCATCAATGACCAAGACAAAATAACAGAGAATGTGTGTCGGGACACCATCACTCACCGGCCGTCTTTGGACATTTCAAAATCCTCATCGTCGTCGTCGCTCGCGCCGTCGTTGTACGCCGAGCGAATGTTCTTCACTGCAGCATTCGAGTCAAGGAAGTCGACAATGTCGTCCTCGTCCTCGCGGATGACCTTCTTCTTCTTGTGGTGCAGGTCTTTCTTGCGCTTCAGCGCCGCCTTGAGCGCTGCATCGCCCGAGCCGCTCATGTCGTCGTCGTCTTCGTCGTCGCCCTCGTCGTCCGAGTCCGCCATGAACTCTTCAAACGTGCCCTTCGCCTTCTTTGCGGACGGACCCTCGGCCTTCTTCTTGTCCTCGCGCTCCTTGGTCTTCTTGATGTGCTTGATGAGTGCGCGGTCCTCTGGCGGCACGAGCGCTGCCACTTCGTCGTATCCGTACTTGCGGCAGAGCTTGATGAGGATGATGCGCGTCTTGGCACGGAATCGGTTCTTGCTCTCACCAATCCATACAAGGAGTCCGTTCGTGATGTCGGGCAGAAACGCGCGCAGCTGCTCTTTCGGCAGCATTGCGATGCCGAGCTTCATGAACCCAATCACGCTCTTGATCACCTCCCGGGCCTTCTCGTGGAGCAGCATGAGCACCGTCTTAAGCAGCTCGGGCATCGCTGTCTGGATCACGGCTTCCGTGCGTCCAAACTCAAACACCAGGCGGCTCAGACACACGACAGATGCGCTCCGCATGTGCGGCGTGCGCGCAGCGAGTCCGCCGAGCACCATCTGGAGGTACTCCATGAGCCCGCTCGCCGGGTTCTTCACGCGCATCAGGTTCGCCATGGCCACGAGGAGCTCGAACGCAGCCTCGCGCGCTTTCCCATTCGCCTCTTTCGTGCACAGAATGATCTCACCCACAAGGCTTGGGATGAGGTTGTCCACGTTCACGCCCTGGGCGTCGACCATGGCGTTGATGAGGTGGACGAGGCACCGCAGTCGCATCTTCTTCGCTGGAATCGAGCACGTGAGCAGCGACTCGCAGATCGACTCTGTCATATCCTTCAAGTTCGCCTCAGTCGTCATGAACGACGGGTGGTTGTCGCAGATGCTCACGAGCACAGCGTACGACCGCTTCTGCATCGCGCCGTCTGTGTCGTCGAGCAGGTACGGCTTAATGACACGGTAGAGCAGGTTGATGTTCTCGAGGTCCATGTGCGAGATGAGCGTCATCGCGAGGCTCATCTGCCCGTGCGCTGTGTGCTTGAACCGAGCAAGCACCTTGGCGTTCGCAGGCTTACCTTCCTCTTTGCTCGTCGCCTCCATGCGCTTCGCCTGCGTCGTCGCTTCGAGTAGCTTCTGCATGATCTTCTTGAACGTCGCCGTCACGAACGCCGCCTCGGCGAGCGACGCAAAGCCCTCGATCGTGTCCATCAGCCTGCACGACAGCAGCGAGCACCACAAGCCAGTCAGACACTTCACTCACTCGCTACTACTTCCGTCACTCTCTCTCTCACACACACACGACGGTGTTTAGGACCGCAGGAGAACGCACACTTGAGCCTTCTCGGCGTCCTTCTCCGGGTCCAGCTCCTCCACGAAGCTAATCAGCAGCGGCAGGTACTTGCTCGAGTACTTGCCGAGTGCTGCACGGTCGCGCGCGAGCTTCTCCTCGTCCACCTCGCCAGCGTCGTCGTCCTCCTCGTCTTCGTCCTCCTCATCGTCTCCGTCGTAGTGGTCACGATTCGCCTTCAGCGCGCGTGTCTTCTTCACAAGCGCCTGAAGCCCTTGGCATACAGACAGCCGTAGCTCCGGGTACCGCTTGTCCGCCATGGCGTTCGCGAGGATCTTGGCGATCTTCTTAAAGTTCGCGTCGATGTCGACCGCGTTCGCGCAGAAGCTTGGGAAGAGGTCCCAGATCTGCATCGTTAGCATCTGGTACTTCTTGACCAGGAGCGGCGTCGCGCTCTCGTCGCGGGACTTGGCCTCGCAGTCGCGCGCGAGTGCGAGCATCTTGGACGCGAAGAACTCGAGCTCGCACGGGTACTGACGCAGCGCGTGCTTGAACACTGGGAGCAGCCACAGCCGCTTCTCGCTCACCACTTCGCTCGCGTGGTCGAGCGGGACAATGTCCAAGAACGCACGCGGCCCGATCGCACCGACAGCGGCGCCAGCCACGTCAGCGAACAGGTTCGTGAGCTCGCGGTTGTCGCCACCGTGGCGGCCAGGCATGTTCTCGGCCGCCTCGTGGAGCTCGCAGCACGTGACAAGGATCGGGTCGAGCGCTGGGTGACTCGCGGTGCCATAGAACGAGAAGAGACTCGCGAGCAGGCTGAAGACGTGCTTCCACGCGCCTTGGAAGCGCAGCGTCATGAGGCTCTGGAGCGACGAGAGGATGCGCGCCATGTCCGTGTACGTCGCCTCCTCCTCCAGCACGGTCGCCGAGACGCAGCGCGTGAGCAGGAACACGAGCGAGCGTCCGGTCTGCTTCTGGATCTTGGCTTCTGCGCTCTCAAAGTGCGCGCACACATTCACGACCACGCGCGGCAGCAGCTCGCGCGCCATTGGCTCGTTCAGCTTGTGCAGGCGCACGAGTGCCGACTCCACGATGCGCACTGCGAAGGCGCCAAGGTCGTGGTCGTGCACGGTGCTGCCGTCTGCGCCAAGCACGGTCGAAAGGATCTTCGCGAGCGTGTCCTGCGTGAGCTTGGAGCTCTGTTCGCGCAGCAGCGCGTCGAATGCCTCGTACGTCACGATGCGTAGGTTCCGGACAGACGAGTTCACGTACTTGCAGAGCGCGACGACGAGTGACGACACGACCTTCTTCTGCAGCAGCGGCAGTGCGGTCTTGAGAAAGCCAATGAGCTGCACAAGACGGGCTTCGTCCTTCGTGCTAGAGACTGCAAAGACGTTCTCCGAGAAGCTCGCGATATGCGTCGAGAGCGTGTCGCAGTGGCTGTTGGCGTGGAGCTGCAAGATGTCCGTAGTCCACTTCTGCGCGGCTTTGCGGATCTTGGGACGCGCGTCAGTCGCGAGTGCGAGCAGCAGCTGGAACGCCCTGAGCACGTCCGGGCGACCCCAGACAGCGGCCGACGGCTCTTGCGCAAGCAGCACGAGCCCGAGGCACGCACTGGCTGAACGCAGGAGTGCGCCTTCGCCATCGGCCTCTTGGATGACACGCACGAGACACTTGGCGATGGCGCTGTACTTGCCGCGCAGCACCGCCTCGGGCACGCTCGGCAACACGAGCGCGAGTAGCTGTGTGATCTCCTGCTGGTGGGACGCAGCCGCGGACTCAAGTGCCGTCATGAGCGCCGCAAAGTACTCGGTACTGGACACGGGCTTGCCGCTGTTGGTGGCAGCGGCGCCGCGACGCTCGTGGATCACGTCCGTGATGGCGCTCAACACGATGTTGAGCTTGGCTTTGTGTGGGTGCGCACCGCCTGCATGCTTGCGCAGCTCCGCAAACGGGTCCATCGAGCGCTGTGTGGAAGAAAGCAGTGGTGGCGTTGTAGCGGTGGTGGAAGCTCCGGCGGCAATGGCTCACTTGGTTGACACGCTTCGATTGTGATTGATTGAGTGAAGCGGCGTCCAGCCATTCCTTTTCAAGGAGACCCATTCAGGTTCGCAAGTTTTTTCAGGTTCAGCACTCGCGCGAGTGACGTTCATTTATTCTGGCACTGATTAGACTATACTAATCTGAAACAGCACTGATTGGTCCTCGTATTTTCTAGGACCAGTCATATTTTCAAACACTGAAATAGTGATTAAATTTAACAAGCAATCTCTGACTCAACTTCACAATTTTACGTAGGTGGTGCTGGTAACGTGAAATCCGCTACGCCTCGCCCAGCGATGATTGATACACCATTTGATAGCCTCGTGTCTGATGAGTCTGTAGTATGTTCTGTGTGCTCGAGAAGATACCTGAGAGCTGAGATATCGTCTCCTATGTGCCCCCAACTCCTTCGAACTGCTGGCATTTTTGCACCTGGGAGACACACCTTTTTCGAGTTCGAATTTTCCAAAATGACACGAAATTTGTATTCAAATGTCCAAACGATTTTGGTGTCAAACAGCGATTGTGCTGCGCAGACTAGCATGAGACCAAGAGAGCGCGATGGAACCGAAAAAGAAAGGAGGCGAGAAGGAAAAACTAGAAACATCATAGGAAACCTATTCTAATGACTGAAAATATGAATGAAGGAGGCGTGAACAAATTAACATGTGAAAAAGGTGTGGCAAGGGCTGCCCAGACCCTCCGCGAATATGCCAACAGCTCCGTGAGTAGTGCGCTCCGATCGATGCGAAAGGTACCAGGACCATTTCGAAACGGAGAACTATCGAATAGTATAGAACATGACAGCCCGCGCTGCTTTGCGGATTTTATGAGGTCGCGCGCACCTACCAGAAGTGGCGTATTTCTGTCTAGTTGAGCCAGAGATTTTTTTGTTAAAATAACTTTTGCAAGAAGTGCAACTGAAAGCGAGCTTTCCTCAAATCTTGAAATTCACGATAAGAACTTTCTAGTGGCGAAATTTGAGCTCAATTTGACCACTCCACGCCTCAGAACGACAAATCGAAATTTAGACAAAATCTGTGTGCGCATCAAAATTACAGGGATATGGTCTTTTATCTTGGTTAAATTATGGTCCAATACTGGAGAAAAATAGTACGAGTTTCAGTATGATGCCGATCGAGAAGAGAGGACACCATCGACGTACGCGCTCTCTTGTACGTATCGCTTCGCATCCACGCGTACATTTTTGTACGCAGCAACTTACTGCCCTGTTAAATGTATGTGTGAGTGCCTCAAGCCGTATTCCATTCGTCCCCGCCGCTGTTGGTGTTGCGTTGGCTGGTGACTCTGTTTTCATCTTGTATATTCTACCAACAATCATCCGAAAACATCAGCGCCTCGTTTTGTTCACTGAATCTTGGACTACAGTATCGCAAGCTGAATGCCACTTACATCGCATCATCGCCTGCGCATAGAGTCAATACGTGGTGAGAACTCAGTCTTACTCGTGTTCATGATGTGCCAGGGGCGCTTCATGTCGATGGTGTCCTTTTTTTGGATCGATCACATCCCAAAACTTATATTATTTTTTCTCCAGTTTTTTTATTAAACCATACTTTAATCAAAATAAAAGAGCCTGTCCGTATAATCTTGACATGCGTACATAATTTGATGTTCTAAGGTGTGGAGTGGTGCAACGTGAGCTCAAATTTCACCACTAAAAGCTCTCATCGGGCTGTATCAGAAGTGAGAAAAGCTCGTTTGGAGAAACATATTTGAAGAAGTGAGTCTATTTTCCAAAGGTTTTGGAGTTGTCCGTAAAATTTTGTCGCGCACTGTAGCCTATCAAAAGTCGAAATAACTGCTTTCGTATGGCTGATTGGCTAACTTTACAAAAGGAGCCGATTATCACCGGACGAATTTGGCCGAGATTGCGATCTAGGCGACGAGCCCAAATGGCAATTTGGCTCGGAGGAGTCAAGGCGAATGAGCCCTGTTTTATTCATGGTTTCGACTGTTGATGCGTGTAGAGCTGTGTACTGAGGTCCTCTCCGGAGTTAGGGCCTTGTCGCTCCGTCGGTGTCAGAGTATTTTGGTGGTGTAAATGACATCGATTTTTTCCAGGAATCCGTCGAGTATTCATTTCTACTGATCCGCGATCAGTGTAAATCGAGAGACTGTTTTTAAACTGGCGTAACAGCCAATCACGGAGATCCATTTTCCATTTAGACTGGCAGCTTAATCTAACACCGACGAACCGACCAGATTTTTAGAGGGCTTGCTAGGAGTAGCATGTGCAAGACAGTCACCACACATAGCTGCCTGCCTACTCGATGGTAGCTGCAGCAATTTTTGACTGGAACTCTGTATATGTGGTATGTCGGTCATAAACTGATCCGCTGGTAAAATTGATCTAAAATGTCATCACTGTCAGTCGTTTGTGAATTGGACAGAATTGTGATGTAAGAGTGGAGACTTACACAGAACGGTATAGCATTGTACAATGCTAAGTGCAAATACTGGAGACCATCAGTTGGTCAAGTCGCATTGATATGTCTACTGTTTGCTTAGCTGTACAATTCTCCACCATAAGTTGGTACTTTACCTTCTGTTATAAACACCCAGTCTATGTCAAGGAGGCCAAAAATTACCGACGAAAAACATTGTCAATTCATATTGAAACGCTACCAATTTTTTTGTGCAGATGCCCCAGGTTCTGGGGGGGGACTTTGACGCACGTGTTTGCATATCAATAAAGCATACCAGGAGGCATCGTTTAACAATGGTTCTCTGACTCATGTACACCGGATTTAGCCGATTCAGGTAGGTGCTGCCAACATCTTGAAAGCCGCAAGAGCAAACTAGCGCATGGCAGCGACATCTTTGGATAGATCGCCATCTCGCGATTCTATCAGTACCTTTGGTTGCTTCAAATACGCAATATTGGCCGCATGCCGCGCTCTCGCGTGCAGCTTCTTGGAGTTGGTGGGCACAGGGTTTTTCTAGTAAAACCTTCTATATCCACTAAAACCTTTACAAATATAGCATTATTTTAGATATACGAGTAATAATTTTGCATCGCGTGGATCTCAAAATGAGTACATAAGAAAACACTTGCTCAGGCCCCAAAGAGACACGCATTCATGTAGGGTGCATTCACACTTACTCGACACACTCGAACACGCTCTACGCGCGAGCTCAGCCGCTCAAAATGCGACCTGAACTACTCGACGCTTTGACGCATGCTCAAATCCAACTGCACTCAAGCAAAAGCGCTGGTTCTCCACACAGACGGAACGCTTAATTTCGCTATAATGATGGAATTGAGGAAGGTAGTTTTTTTCGTGTTGAATTCGAACAGCCTGGGGTTATTGACAGAAACGCCCGTAATATCAACATAATTAACTAAATAAACCTA
>JAASFJ010000659.1:0-17905 GCA_023333755.1 Globisporangium uncinulatum
GCCCGTATTTTATGTTCACGATTCATGTCACCCTCTCAAAAGTGTTACCTGAGCACAGAGCAAAAACTACTTGGCGGAATCGATCGATTTTTGGTGCGTTCGATCCGCAATCGTTTTGGCTTCATTTGAGCACGTTTTGAGTAAGAAAAAACGAGTTTTGATTCCGACAGTCTAAAATATGTCCATGTTCACAAACCACTGTTGGGGACTGTACAGTAGTCGAGTTCTTGCACACATGACTTGTAATTTATGGGTGGCCTCATTAACACTCAAAACTGTCCCAAACTCCACTCCATAACCACTAACCTGGCCAAACAGGCACAGTAACACAGGACTACGAAAACCCATCTACATGCTAAAGAGCGGCAGTGTCTGTGCGTACTCGTGCTGCTAACTATTCTGTTCTTTGTGAGTTCACTAAGGCAATGCTGGGTGATAACCAACTTCACTACCACTCCTTTTCAAAACAAATGAAGCTTTTGAAAAATGACGAAGCCTTCGCAACATATTACATCGTTTCAGCAAACAAACGACTGAAATGCAAAATATAGACACAGACGATTCCAATGGTATGCAAAAGTCTTCGTGGAGTGACTCAGAGACGCCAGGCGAGCAAATGTTCGGTGCAGCATATTTTCTCATTCGATTTCAATATGGGGGCAAAAACTCTCCACACACCAACAAAACATCATCCTAGCAGAACTTCTCCTGCTCTGCATGAACGGCACACTCCCAGAAGGCGCTCTCGCCTCCGTCTCACGCGCACTTCAAATCCACGCTTTCGCCATTGCGCACCTGAGGAGGCGAGCGCTGGAGTCGTATGCAAGCAAAGGGCTGTACAAGTATCACTCCAAAAAGTGCGGATCGGACCGCAAGAACAAGGAGGTGAGTGTGAGTTTGGCATTCCCGTCCTTACGGTGTGCTATAGATAGCTGTACGGCGAAGACATCCGTCTCAAACACACGTCAAAGTCGCGACTCGCAGGACAAGCTGCAGCAACCTTTGTTCGCGGTGTATCGCGGTATAATGAATCCCAGTCTTTTTCGCTTCATTTGATTTGAAACACAAAAAAGGGTGGGACCTTCATTTATTTTGAAACGGAGTGGTACAAACTAACCTTAGCCAATACTACTCCGTCCCAAAATTATTGACGCATACCCACTACAGATGACGCTGTCTGTAAGAAAGTCGAGATTTTAGCGAGTTCAAGAGGGTATTAGGTTTTAGTGGTTCGCTCAAGATGTGACACAGGTCCATCCGTGACGCAAGACGCCGCGCCCTACTCGCTTCTGTCAGCTCCAAGACTCTTTCTGCCACGAAACCCGTTCGCCGCCAGCACTTCGCCATGGTTGAACTTGTGGCCTCGTTCCATGCTTCCTTCCTCCACTCCTTTGCGTGGAAAATGTTGATGTCGTTGATACTTTCAAAGCCGCCAAGCGATGGATGTGCATTAGGCTTCAAGCTCAAACTCTTCTCGGGCCCAGCAGCACAGATCTAGGAGGGAGGGAGCCGAGTGCAGTCTCCACCGGCGCTGTATCTGCTCTGGTTGGTGAGATGAGATGGACGCGTGATCGCGCTGGAGGAGCCTGCTTTCGGCGCAGCATGGCTTTTGGTGCTGGGAGTGACATGGCAAGTCGAGATGGATACATTGGGTGTGATCACTTTTTCGCTTTTTATGCGTTGTCAGTGGTTTCTTACAGACAGCGTCGTCTGTATTTTGTTGTCCCAAATCTTTTGACGCAAAACACTTGCATTCAGTATGATTTTTGACCGAGTCACATTACAACCACACGAAAATGGACATAGAATACCCAAATTTATGATATATGCTGTCCTGGTTGGCTTCCTTCCTATGGTTTTCCGTTGATCCACCAATCAGAACGCAGCAAAAAGTACATCAACCAAAAGAGCGTGGCCAGACGAGCAGAATGCAGTTCTTCTTTGTCCAATCGGCGTAATATTGATAAAAAGCGCCGCAAAAATCATTTTCGGTCAATAGTTATGGGACGGATTAGTAATATTTATTATTTTACAAATTATTAATTTATGAAGGGTTGACTATTGAGAATAATCTGTACACGTGTGGTATTGTCAAGTAGATGTTTTTTTACTTACGTTTCCACATTCTCTAACCTTTTTTATGGAAGTACCGGTACATAATTTGAATTCAAATGGTAGTTTATCGGTATGAATGTTTGGATATAACATTATGGGAAATTGATGCTTACAATTGGTGGTTCTGGTATGTTATAGCACCTTTGTAGAATCACGTGATTATTTGATGGTCTTCTTACTTTCTTATGATTGTAAAACCCATCCCTAAATGGGTGACGCTCCTGAATGGGATCCTCACCACACAAACACCGAGCGCCACGACGGCGCTCGCTCCAAGACGCTAGACGTCGACCAGCTAGCTCACCTCACTAACTCCCTGCTCTCTCTTTTACTCACATGGTGAAGCCGTTCTCGCGGATGACGCCGCCGAACCAGAGGGCCGACTTCTTGGGCACGCGCTCCTGCGTCTCGTAGTCGACCCAGTGGAGGCCAAAGCGCTTGTTGTAACCCTCGGCCCACTCGTAGTTGTCGCAGAACGACCAGGCAAAGTACCCGCGCACGTCAGCTCCATTCGCGATCGCTTGGCGCATGGCCGCGACGTAGCCCTTGTAAAAGTCGACGCGGAAGTCATCGTGCTGCGCGTCCTCCTTGGTCTTGTCGGCCACTGCGCAGCCGTTCTCGGTCACGTAGATGCCGTTCGGTGGGTTGTAGCGCTTCTGGACCCAGAGCAGGAGCTTCTCGAACCCCCACGGGACGGCGTTCCAGCCCATGTCCGTCTTCTTCCACGTCGGGTCGTCCGAGAGCTGGACGCCCTCGTCCACGCCGTAGCTGCCGGTCGCCGCGTCGTTCGGCCCCGCGACCCCAGCGACGTACGCTGCTGACGGCTCGGTGAGCGACGTGCCGTAGTGGTTGAGCCCAAAGAAGTCGGCCGAGCCCTTCACGAGCGCCTTCTCCGCGGCCGTGAACGTGGGCAAGCGGTCGCCCACGCGGTCCTTCATCACCTGCGGGTAGTCGCCGAGGTAGATCGGGTCTGCGAACCAGCCGAGGAAGAAGAGGAGCGAGCGCTCGGCCGCCTCGGCGTTCGCTTTCGCCTGTACCGGGTCCGTCGTCGGCTTTGGCTCGCGCCAGTCGCAGTTGTTCGTGATGCCAATGCGGCCGCCCTGCGCCGCCTGGAACTCGCGTCGGTACACGTCCACAGCGCGCGCGTGCGAGAGGATGAGGTTGTGCGCCGCAATGTACGGCTCCGTGTGCGGGTTCAGCTTCCGCCCGGGCGCGTGCACGCCGACGCCGTAGCCCAGGAACGCCGAGCACCACGGCTCGTTCAGCGTGAGCCAGCTCTTGACGCGGTCGCCGAAGCGCGCAAAGCACACGCGCGCGTACGCAGCGAACGCGTCTTGGATGTGCTGGCCGCCGAGCCAGCCGTCGAACTCGGTGAGCAGCGGCAGCGGCAGGTCCCAGTGGTACAGCGTCACGAGCGGTGCAATGCCGTTTGCAAGCAGCTCGTCGATCAACCGGTTGTAGAACGCCACGCCTTCTTCGTTCACAGCGCCGACGCCCGCAGGGATGATGCGCGGCCACGAGATCGAGAGCCGGTAGCTCTTAAGTCCCATGTTCTTCATGAGCTGCACGTCCTCCTTGTAGCGGTGGTAGTGGTCTACGGCCACCGCGCCCGTGTGGCCATTGAGCACTTTGCCGGGCGTGCGCGAAAACGCGTCCCAGATCGAGTCACCACGTCCGCCCTCTTCGGTCGCGCCTTCAATCTGGTACGACGCCGTGGCTGTGCCCCACACGAAGCCCTCCGGGAAGGTCACTTTCTCGGCCATGGTAGCTGGTTTGCTTGGTGTTGCGTTGGTTGCTTGGTCTTCTTCTTGCTTGCGTGGCAAGTTGCAGAATGAGCTCTTCTTGTGTGGCGAAGCTGCGGATCTCGGATCTCCTGGCAGGTGGACCGGTTGCGTTTTGATTGGCATCAGGCTAGTGCCACCGACCGACGTACTTGGAGGGATGAGCGACAATTTTCAATCTTGGAAATTTTGGGGGCGTGCACTTTTGGGGTTGAGCCCCTTTCGCGGCGCGAAGTTGTCTGCTTGGGTCCCAAGTCTGCGTGCGTGCGATGTGGTGGCTGCGGCTGCTGTTGGTACTGTCGACGGACTTTCGGCACATGCTGGCCGGAAGTGAGCGCACAAAATCACAGCTCCCAGCTGCCTTTGGCGCTGGTTAGCGTGGGGCGGCGCGACGCTTTCAAGCGTTGAGACCTGGCGCCGAGACTCGACACCACGTGCCAGACGAGTTTGCGTGCACGGCAGCCAATGTGACTATGGCAGCGTGGATGTGGACGAGCAGGTCGCCTCGAGTGCGCACATTGAAGTCCACTGCTAAGGAGAGACACGGTGGTGCTACGGGCGACACGACTAGCGCTGACGTTTATGGGCTAAAGAATCTCGCATCTCGTCCATGTGCATGTAGCTTCACAAACTGGAGTCGGACTCGCGAAAAGAGGCCGGTACGACGAGCGCGCGCACCTGCTGTTGACGACCAATCAGTGGGATGTTGACGTAGCGATGGTGCGTGGTTCGGGAGCGCGTCAAGCAACGCTCCACGGATGCCAATCTGCGCAACGAGAAAGAAGTCGCCCAGGACTCACTAACGCCGAATTCAACCAATCATCCGCAGCAACACAGCCGAACTCGCGTGGCGGTGGCTTCCAAAGACAGCGTGCAGCATCTGGCGGTACTGAAAAATTTGGTCGCACAGTGTCGCTGTCGCCAACGTCTTGCTTGTCCGACTTGAAAGCAGCGAGTGATGTCACCACACGCCGCCTCCAACCTTGCAATCTACAAAATCGCAAGGTCGAGTGCCAATTGGGTCGTACTCCTACACCTTCGTTTTGGTCTCACAGGCTCTCACATGCAAGCGAGCGCACAAACAGGAGCACTCGTGAAACTAACCACGCTGTCTTTCTTGACGTCTCAATGTGTGCAAAACCAGCAGCTTTGATGGTTCGCGTGTTGCTACAGTCGAGACCTGGTCACCACCACGTGGAGTGGTACCAGTACCAGTTGGTGGCGTGATGAGTACCGCGCGAGGAACTTCAACTGCCTTGATTCTCTCTTTTATTTCACTACAGCTTTTGCCAAACCAGCAAAAATCCATAGTGAAGAAATCCACGACGTGGATCAGGATTGCTCGAAACGCCGCAATCCAAAAAGCGTAACAACCCAGCTTGTGCGCAGCACGCTCGCCATCGACAGGTCCTCCTCCTCCATCCGCAAGAAGAGCCCAAGAGACGAGACGCCCATGGCACGAAGTGGTCCACGCGGCAGTCGCGCGGCTGTCAGTAAGCATCAAATGGCTCCGCACCTGCGCCGCCAGCTCTCCGAGGTGCGTGTCCACTCGAGTGCCGACGTCTGTATACTCAGTGGCCGAGACTGCGTGCTTCTCCAGTCGCGTTGTGTGTGCAGATGGTCCAAGCGTGAGCACGTTGGTACTGACACAATACGTTGATCGCAGGAAGGGAAGAAGCTACTGCGACGCGCGCTGGCGCACGAGGACGAAGACCTCGGCTCTGTCGACGACAGCGTCGTCACGAATCGCGACGACGCGTCCGCCGAGTCGGATCTCGAGAGCGTGCTCGAGTGGGAGCTGCAGAACGGCGGCGGCGGAAGCGGAAGCGACACGACAGCGCCTGCGAGCGTCCAGAAGACAAAGCACGCGCACGCCAAGTGGAAGAAGGCGCAGCGGTACGGGAACGACACGGGCCGCGACGAAGACCTCGAGACTGCGATCGACGAGCTCGCGGAGAAACGCGACGCAACGAAAGTGCACGCGCTGCAAAAGGTGGGTGCAAGGGACTGGGCAGGCGCGTCGTATAGTACTAGTGCTGGCTGCAAGCGCTGACTCGAGAGAGATGCGCTGTCGCTGATCGTGTGGTGCAGATTCTGGCGATGTTATGCGGCGCCGTGATGACCGACAGCGTCCAGGCGTCGAAAGTGACGCTGACGTCCAACGTGCTCGCGTGTCTCAAGAGGCGCATGAAAGGCTCGGGTGCGCTCGCGCTGCGGTCGCTTGGTGTGCTTGCGATCACCATCGGCTCGGACGAGCAAGAGTTCTTTGACGGTACGACTGGAGCTTGGGCTTGGCACTCCATGTGGTGGCCTTTCATGACGATCGAGTGCTGACCTATGCCTCTATGTGGTGGTCGTCACAGATGTGCGCATGCCACTGCAGCGGCTCGTCACTGACGACGGCGAGCCGTCGCTGCGTGTGGAAGCTCTCTACGCGCTCTCCACCGCGTGCTTTGTGTGCTGTCGCGAGGACCAGCAGAAGTGGGAGCTCATCGACGTGCTCGGCCACCTGCTTGTCGCGTCAAAGGACGCAGAAGACGACGGCGACGACGCGTACCCCGAGCCCCTCATCATTGCAGCGATGGAGTGCTGGGCGTTCCTCGTGAGCTTCTTTCGCCCGAGTCTGGTCGTCAGTAAGCTCTACGACGAGAATGCGATCATTTACGACCACGTCACTGCCGTCGCTGCGTTCGTACGCGACGGCGCGAACCCAGCGGTGCGCTCCGCCGCGTGCGAAGTGCTCGCGCTGCTCGTCCAGCTCAAGTACGCGCTCTCGCCTGGCTGGAGCTACGCGCTCGAGAGCCGCGACAGTGTCGTCGGCGGCCTCGACACGAAGATCGAGCGCTTCCTCAAAGAGACGGGCAAGAGCGTTGGCAAGAAGACCCGCAAGACCCAGCGGTCGCTGCTGAAAGAGGTGCTCGAGACGCTGCGCACAGGCGACGGGCCGCACCAAGAGCTCCAAGTCGACGACGAGACGCTCTCGATCTCGACCTGGAGCTGCTTCTTCCAAGCGCACGTGTTTCGACGCACACTGCAGAGCGGCTTCCAGGTACTGTACGTCTGTGGTGAGAGGCAGGCAAGCTGGCAGCGCAGAGTCTTATCTCATTCTCTCCCTGTGCGGTGCTGTCGTGCGTCGCAGGTCCACATGGTGGAGAACCCAGTCCTCCGCGCTGTCTTTGACGTGTCCGACACGGGGCCTGTACGGGTGAGTATGGTGCCGACAACGAAGCGCCGGGCCGACCACAAGTCCAAAGCCGTGCACAAGCGCAACGAAGTGGCGCGGAAAGACTTGGCGCAGAACGCGTTCCTGTACGAGGATTAGGATTAGGAAAGAGGAAGAAGACGACGACGCGCTCCACATCCTCATTCTCCCGACCGCTCTCAGCAGCGACAGTACCGGTAAGTACGTGATCCTGCTTTCCATTGTTCTGTCTGGACTGTGCAAGACAGACCATCACTCTTCGTCCGCTCTTCTCTCACCAGCCAGAGGGATCCATTCGCTCACTGGCCACCGAGCAGCTGGCGGAGCGCGTCTTGCTCCTCCTTCGAGTCCGCCATGAGGATCTGCCGGTTGTCAATGACCTTGATGACCTCGTTCGTCGACGTGAACTGCACAATGAGGTACACGAACTCGCCCTTCGCCATGTCGTGGTTCACCTCGGCAAACACGAACGCGTGGCCGGACGGGCCCTTGATGTTGAACTTGATGCGCAAGCGCGGGTTCCCGTCCTTGTCCTTGAGGTCCACGTGCTCAATGTGGTTCCGCCGCCCTTCGCGGCTCCCTCCGCGGTCATAGCCGTAGCCGTGGATCGGCATCCCAAGGCGCGTCGTCACGTCCGTGTTCTCCGAGAGCAGGTCCAGAGCCTCGCTGAAGAGGCCGTTCGGGCTCATGCGGCTGCGTTTCAAGCGAGGACAGCACCAGAGGAGTCAGTTGGCCACCAATCTTTACGCGAAGCGATAGGTTCAAGTGCCAGTAAAGCCAGACGCACTTGGGCATGAGCTCGCGGATCACAAAGTAAACACCGGCGGCGCCGAGCCCAAGGAAGCCGAGCCAGAAGCCGCCCGTGGCTGTCGCCGTCACCTTCTCGTACGGCGTGAGCACCAGCGCATCCTGCGGCTTGCCCGCCTGCGTGCTGCCCTCGACACCAGGCTGCTCACACACGAGTCACACACGTGTGAGCACCAACGTGGCACAAACACAAGAGTGGCTGTAGAATACATACCTTCTCGGCGTTCAGGCGCGCGCGCGAGGAGGCAATGGAGCGCGAGGAGGCGCCGGGGCCACGGCGAGCGAGCACTTGCAGCAGCGACTGTGCCTGCGGCTTCGTGGTGGCGGCGCGTGGCGCTCGGCGCACAGCAGCGGCAGCGGCGGTCGTGGTTGCGAGACGCAGCATCGTAGTCACAAATTTCTTGGTGGTGATGCCACCGTCAGCAGAAACGAGTATTCCTGCAGTTGCATTGAAGAATTTTACCTCTTGATGCAAGCTCGCTGTGGGGTCATCACAGTGTGCGCAGATTTGTTGACAGTGACTAAATCTGATCAGAAAAGGACTCAGATAAATACCGAATTTCGTATGTCATAAGCCATATTGTGAATTCCGATATAAACGCAGACCAGCAAATTTATTGTCATTAGCCATGCTTGTAAAATACACGGTGAAATATTTCGAAAAATAGCCTCAACTACTTTGAGTGATGCGCAACGCATGCTGCCGAACGCGTCGACTCCCTCTTCACTCATAACAAGACCGGCCGTGCCACCTCCAGGTCGAACCGCTCTCAAGGGCAAGCATCGCTCATCAAGGCACGTCTCGGTGTCGCACTCGGAGAAGCTGAACGCGATTGCTCTGGTGGAAGTGAAGGGAATGTTGGCTGCGCTGAAGGTGCTGTTTCCCGGTCTCGGCTCAGCCCAAGCAGCGAGCAAGCAACGTCAAGTCTACCGCTGTATCGAAGGCGCGGAGACGATAAAGCGCGACGTGGCGAGCGAAAAAGGGCATCTGCGCAAGCACCGTGAAAAGGGTCTGTCGACGATTCTGCCGCTCGCCTCAAAAGAGCAGCTCGTGCGATGAGTCAACGCGATGTGCGCAGATGGGCTGCCTGTCTCGCCCCTGGTGCTGCCCATGCAAGCTCGCGAGGGCGGCGGCAGTGTTCGGCATCCCACGATCCTCATTCTCGGCTTCCTCTGGTTGGCGAAAGCGCTTCCTCGTCAAGTACCTGTTTGCTCTGCACCGCCACACACGCATCAGCCAGAAGACGCCTGAAGGCGCGCAGAAGGTCGCCCACGCGTTCGCGTTAAAGGCCCAAGAGGTCGTGAAGGAGCACGGGTGCGTTGCTGTCGTCAACGCCGACCAGACCGCTGTCCAGTACGAGTATCTGCCGGCACAGACGATCACCGGCAGGGGCGACCGAACGGTTTAGGCGCGCGACAGTGGAGTGAAAAAGAGCCGCTTGACGGTGATGCTCGCTGCCGACGCGGACGGTAACAAGTTCCAGCCGTTTGCAGTTCTCAAGCAACGACCGTCAAGCGTTCCAGCCATCAAGAACTCAACAGTCAGCAGCAGAGCGGTTTCGGGCGAGGTGTGTAGCATGAGGTATCGAGTCTGATTGACGAGACAGGGGTACAGGTCTTTTGCAATAGCAAGGGCTGGTGGAACTCGTCTTTGTCTCTTCTCTTCCTCCGCTATCACTTCGGCTCCAGGGAGAACATGTGCGACAGCGTCTTGCTGCTTTGAGACGACTTCAGCGGCCACTGGACGCGCGACGTCCAAGAGTACGCCTCGTCTATCAATGTGGTGCTGCTCAAGGTGCCACCAGGCTACACGTCGGTCTGTCAGCCGGCTGATTTAGCGTGGATGAAGCCGCTGAAGACTCGCCTTCGCACATTGTGGGTCGAGGACATGGAGCAGCAGCTACGAGTCCACCGAGCAGCCACTCGCTCTCTTACGTTCCGTCTTTTTGCACCAACTCGATCGACGGTTATCAGGTGGCTGCACTTAAGTTGGAGCCAATTGACAACCTTGATCATCAGCAACGGCTTCAAAAGGCTTCATCAGCCAGATGACGCAGACGAGACAGCACAGAGCGACTCCTATGTTGATGCTTTAGTTGCCTCGCTGTGCGCTCTTGAAGTCGCAGAAGATGTTGGCTCTGATATCGATGAATAACTGGTTGAATCAATGGTACATATTTTTACGTAAGAAAAGTGGCTTTTGGGCACGTAGCTCAGTGGACAGAGCACCGCGATTTTACGCGGATTCGATTCCCGCCGTCCTCGTTTTTTTCGTGCAATCTACTTTGACTCGTATTTTATTGTAAATCGATTTCGAGGGGGGTTGATATCAGTGTAAATGGGGGGTGGCTTATGTCAAAAGAAATTCGGTAGTTCTCTATTTATCTGAGTCCTTTTGAGAACTTCTCTGATTCACAGTGCTGAACAGTGGTGAAGCCCCTTCAGCAAAACTGCAGAATTGGACGTGCAATGGCACCATTCATTGCTGCTTTGCCTGCATCTCAGCTCTTTGCAAGTAATTATGTAACTGGCAGTGGTGCGAGACTCCCCACCTCACCAACGGTGTCAACATGGCGGCGAAGTGGATGCCACAGCGCTTGAGACCGACCGTGAGACTCGTGCGACATACTCTCCCAGTGTCCAGAAAAACATCCAACTGCGCTGCAAGCAGTACTGACGGCTCTGGTGTAAACTGAAGTCCTGCAAGAGACTCGAGTTTATACCAGAGCTGTCGGTACTGCTGTTCGAAGCGCATTCCGATATTTGCCAGCTCAAGCGCACTCCAGGGACCCCATTGGCAAGACCATGAAGTTCAGTGATGTCGTGACGACATTCCTCTTCGCTCTTTGCTTGTACGCACCGGCTGAGGCGTTCCGACCAGGAGATGCCGTCTGCACGCTCGGCTTCAACAACACATGCGCCGCAGACGAGATCGTGCCGTCCACACTCGACAGCAGCGTGCTCATCTACCCCGGTGGCAAGACGCGTTGCGCGTTTGATGACTTCGAGGACCCGAAAGTGGACTTCAAGACCAACCAAACGTACTTCTTCCAGGTATTCCCAAACAAGCAACAGAAGACGAAGCTGCTGGTGTTTTTCCAAGGCGGTGGCGCCTGCATCGACCGCGACACGTGCAACTTCGCGCTGCAGTGCTCGCTCGGCAACGCCAGCACATTCTCGACTTATGCGAGCGCACAAAGCAGCGGCGTGATGAACCTCACGAACCCAGAGAACGTCTTCCGGGACTGGAACATCGTGCATATCCCGTACTGCAGCGGCGATCTGCATGTCGGCGACACTGAGATTCATGGGATCGACAGTCCGTTCTCGCTGCTTCTGGGCAAACCGCAGTGCCTCGGCAAGAACATGCCGATGCACATGACGGGGTATGAGAACTCGTTGTCGGCGCTCACGTGGGCGGTGACCAACTATCCAAAGCCAGAGCACCTCGTTCTCGGCGGCGCGAGCGCCGGGTCGATCGCGGCGCAGGTGCTGAGTGCATACGTCGCTAGCCTGTGGAATCTCACAGACGCGTCTCCGACGCGCTATTCCGTCATCGGCGACAGCTACGCTGGCGTGTTTCCGCAGGAGAAGCGACCAGCAGGCTCGGTCATGGAGTACTTTGGCGCGTGCGGTGTCGACCTCAAAGCTCCGGCGACCGTCGTCGCGGCGTGCAAGAACAAGACGATGAGTGCAGTGGAGCTCGTGTCGGCTATGCTGCGGCAGCTGCCGTTCAGCTACTGGCTCTTCATCGACAGCAAAGCCGATCGGGTGCAGCGCTTCTACTACCAGCTCATGGAGGACGGCATCATCGGGTTCCCGTTCACGAAACTCCTGTCTGGCGAAAAGTTCTTCACGGTGCGAGTCGCGTGTGTTGCTGGTTGTTCTCTCTCGCTCTCACTATCACCTTGTTTCACTCACGCATTGATCTCGCGCACGTGCCTCCAGGAGATGACCACGATCACGACAGCCTATCGCGCTATAAGCTCGCGCTTCTCGACGTTCTTCGTCGAAGGCGAGGCGCACGTGTTCACAGCGGACGAGAACTACACGCGCATCACGAGCGACGCGGGTGTCGCGCTTGGCGATTTCCTTATCAAGTGGCTGCAGTCTGTCGATGGACCTCAGTCAACTGCGCAGTCAGCCACCTCTGCACCAAGCCCCAACTCACCGAGCACCTCTGCAGCCACGACCATGACGGCAACGACTTGCACAATACTGACGATCGTTGCAGTCATGTTAGCACTCTTTTAGTGAAGTAGTATGAGCACGACGAAACTATTGATATACTTCAAAGGATACATTGAAAGCGAATGAACGAGTGGTGAACTCGGAGAGATCAAAGTAATACACGACTCATGCTCCTACTTGCTGCAGCCAGCTCCGCCCACCACCTTCAGGCACGCCGTAGACGGAAAGATCGACATGAGGTTTGCGGAGATCGACCACACGAGCGCAAGCATACCAATCGCGACAGCCGCCGACACTCTGGCGAGCGTTGCACTTGAGAATTTGCATGCCGACATCAGCAGCTGGTGTCATGCTGGTTCAGCGCTCTCGCGCCGGGGTTCGTTTCTGGTCGCTTCTGCTTCGAGACTCTCCAGTTTCTTGAAATGGGATGCAGGGAATACCGACGGCGCAGCAGACGGCGAAAAGGTGAGAGAGACTGTGTTGCCCAGTGTCCAGGCCAATTGACCGCCAGAGAAGCGAGATTTCAGATTTTGGGCGATTCCTTCGAGTTGAGCTCCCCGTACGGAAGGACTGGCGGTTGCATCGAATCCGTTCAACAGTTCTTCTGGACTGGAGCGCGCTGGATCGCCTGTGCGTCGTGTGCACTTTGACAACCAATTGTGTCGAGATACTTTCCTGTAACTGTCAAGCAAGTCGTGATGAACGAGTCCGCGAATCGATCAAATCAAATCCTTCGTGATTGCGTCGCCTCCTTGTCGTTCTGTCTCTTACGACGTCGCGTGGGTGTGACCGCAACTTGCACGACTTCGTGACGTGACAAGATAGGCGTCCTATCTTGTCCGGTGGTTCGGGCTGTCCGCGCGCACTGCGTCGCATCGCTCACTCGCGAATCCGCGCTTCAGTGCTCACTTGCATCGCGTGCCAGTAACCCAAACGAGCTCGCTCACATGAAGCCCTTCCCGTCCGTGCGCGTGACGCTGCTCGCGTTTGTCGCCGCACTGCTGCATGAATCGCAAGCGGCGCGCCAACTCGCCGCCACCATCGACGTGCTTGCGTATAACGACGTCTACGAGATGCAGCCAGTGACAGTGAACGGCGTGCTCGTGGGCGGACCGTCCCGCGTGGCGCCGCTTGTAAACGACATGCGAGCAAAGAACCCAAACAGCCTCGTGCTCTTCGCCGGCGACACGATGTCGCCGTCGCTCTGGTCCTCGCAGTTCCTCGGGCTCCAGATGGTCGACGTGCACAACGCGCTCGGCGCGGACTTTGCGAGTCTCGGCAACCACGAGTTCGACTTTGGTGTCGACGCTTTCCTCAACGTCTCGGCGGCGTCCAACTTCCCGTGGCTCAACGCCAACTGTTTCGAGGTCGCGTCGGGGTCGCTGCTGCGTGGCACGGTGCCGCGCGCAGTCAAAACGTTCAATGACCCGACGTTCGGCACGATCAAGATCGGCTTCTTCGGTGTCATGTACGACATGAAGGACACGAGCAAGGGGTTGTACTGGAGCGACCCGATCGAGGCTGGGAAACAACAAGTGGCCGCACTCAAGGCGCTGAATGTCGACTTTATCATCGCGCTCACGCACCAGGACCTCGTGGACGACAACCGCTTCTCGAAAGAGGTCGCAGGCGTCAACATCATCTACGCCGGCCACGACCACAGCTCGATGCTGCAGACCAATTTTGGCGCGCCGTACCTCAAGGCGGACTTTGACTTTCGGTCCATCTGGACCTCGCGTCTCGAGTACTTTGCGCCGTCCGGTTCGCTCACAGCGTACACGCGCATGACACACCGCGCTGTGCCGATCGTCGAGGAGATGCCGACGGACCCCAAGGTCGAGGCGATCATCGCTGACTACGCCGCCAAGATCGGACCTCTCTACGCGCGCGTAGTGGGCACGCTCTGCGCGCCACTCGATCTCTCGAACCGACTCGTGCGTGGCGGAGACGCGCCGGTCGGCTACGTGTTCACCGAGGCGGCGCTGAACTTCTACGGCGTCGGTAGCGCTGACCTCGCTGTCATGAACGGCGGCGGCATCCGCACGGACAAGGTCTACCCAGCAGGGCCTATCTCAGTCGGCGAGCTGATCGGCTGGTCGCCGTTTGGCAATATGTTTGTAGTCTTCGAGACCGACGGCGCGTCGCTCAAGTCGTTCATTCGGCACGAGATGGTCACGAGCTGCGGCGACAACCAACAGCAGCCGCTCAACGGACTGTACGTGCACCCGGGCGGCTTCAAGTACGCGTTCAAGTGCACAGGCGTAGGTGCAGGCAACGTCACGAGCATCGAGTGGTTCAAGCACCCAACGCGCTCGGGCCCGCTGCTCGACACGGACGTGTTCAAGCTCGCGATGAACAACTACGTGTACACGACCGAGTTCCTCGTGTCGCCGGGCGCCGTTACGCGCCGTATGATTGTGAACGAAGCAGAGGCGGCACGCATCGACCGTGCGCTTGAAGTGTACATCAAGTCGCTGCCGGACACAAGCGTGTGCGTTGAGGCCGAGGGCCGCTCGTCCGTCTCCTTCTAGACGTCCCTGTATCCGCCCACTGGTAGATTAGTAAGTTTGAGGTAGAACCTACTCTGGACTTCGATTGGTATAAATACAACGATACACGCTCACAATAGCGCCGGTATTGAGCGAGTCCTCTCAACGCATACTCTGTCGTTCTCTCAGACGCGCAGACGCACACACCGTGAAGCGGACCGTAGAGTGGGGCGATGGACAAACCCTCGCGCGATGGCGGCTTCAGCGACTTGTCGTTCGTGAGCGTCGGGGATCCCTACGCGCCAAAGAAGCCGCTTGAGCGCGGACTCGGCGGCGACCTCAAACCCTTCTTGACGTGTCCGCCGAAGAAGGGTCAGGTCGCTGCGACGCTTGGTCCTGGCTTCCGAAAGTTTGAGGGGCTCACGGGCGAGTACACAGAGCCGTACAAGCTGGAAGCCAAGTGCCGGCTTGAGAAAATTAAGGGGTTCCTCAAGCCGAGCGGCTTTACGTTCTCGTCGCCGACAAAAAACCAGTGCGTCCTGTGTCTACTGTAGAACAGCGGTGGTCTCCGCTGTTGCTGACGCAACGACACATTGGCTCTGTGTATGGTATGTGTACTCGTGAACTGGCGTCTGCTCTGCCGCCGACAGCACCGGCGCTGGAGACTACTTTGGCGCGTTCGACAAGTACGAACGCGACGAAGAGGACATCAAGAAGGCCCAGGAAGAGAACGCAAAGTCGCGGCCGAACCCTAAGGAGAAGGTGTTTGAGGTTCGTTCATTGGTCAGCGTCTCGACGTCCACTGGATGCATCACTTGTGCGAGATAGGACGGAAGGGAGAGGGCTGACACGGATTCGGTCGATGCATCCAACAAACAGAAGAAGAACGTGCTGACGAACCCTGTGAAGCGCGGTACCTTTGGCTACACGGGCACACTCATCGGCGGGAACACGCCAGCGGTGCCAGCTGAATTCGACTCGGAGCGCCAAGATGCACGCCAGGACTTGGCCAAGCACCGGCAGATCATGGGCGACAAGAAAGCGTTCAAGTCGACCGCTACAGGCGTCGACTTTTTCGACGAGCATGAGCACGTTGCAGCGTCGAAAGTCCTCGGGTGGGACGAGACGTGCATCGCAAAGCCTCCTGGGGCACTGGAGCTGCTGAACCCGAAAGAGCGCGCAGTCGCCAAGGCGGCGACGTACAAGCCCTGGAAACCGAACAATCCGATCAAGGACGGCGAGGAAGGGTACGTGTGCAGTTGAGACGGACGACGTCCCCTCTCACCACATACTGAGGATGAGCTAACCCATGCGTGTTGTCGTTGTTGTGGGTCGTTTGGTCGTTTGCTTGTCTGCAGTACGTTCGAGAAGTTCCCTGAGCGGCAGCCGGACCCGTACGACGTGAGCGTGATCAACCGCGCGATGCTGCCGAACCGCCGGCACCCAGTCAAGACTGCGACGAAAGACCTGCCCGAGGCGATGCGTGAGCGCAAGGCCTTCCGCCCCACGAGCTTCCCCAAGTCCAAGCTCACAAAGAGCACGTGTCTTATCGGGATCTCAAAGCACCACCTGTAGCTGATCCCATCCCATAGAACTGACACCATCGGCGAACAACAGCGCTAGCGAACCACCTGGATTCATACAGTGTCGTTTCGTCGCTCCTGTCAGTCGCTTCTGCCTCTCCATCCTACGAATCCGATGCCCGCGCTGCGGTCGCACAGAGCCGCGCGACGAGTCCGTGGATCTGCAGCAGTGACGTGACGCCATCCGCGATGCACATGTGCGTCACGCCAATCTCCTTGACGAACTCGAGCTTCACGCGCTCGTCCATCTCGAACGCCTTGGCAACTCGGAAGACGGTGCCAATGATGTCGAGCGCAGAGTAGCCCGTCTTCCAGAGCGCTGCTACCTCTTTCTCCGCACCGTCTATGTTCCCCGCGACGCAGTGTGCGACGATCGAGCGCACGACTGTCGGATGCGGCTGGTCACAGACGCGGAAGACGTTCGTGTCGCTGATAAAGCCAAAGCCGCTGTACGTCGCTTGGAGGTTGTTGAGCGCATTGCGCATGTCGCCTTCCGCTGTAAAGATGAGCGCCGCGAGTCCGTCGTCCCGGTAGCCCACTTTCTCTGCTTCACACACTTGGAGCAAACGTTCGAGGACCATCTCGTCTTTGAGCCGTGTGAAGCGCAGAATGGCGCACCGGCTCTGGATCGGCTCAATGATCTTGGTCGAGTTGTTGCACGCGAGCGCGAACCGTGTCGTGCTCGAAAAGATCTCCATCGTGCGGCGCAGTGCTTGCTGGGCTGCGCTCGTCATCGAGTCGGCTTCGTCAAGGATCACGAGCTTATGGCGACCAGGCGGGAGCGTCACTTTCTGCTGCGCAAACATCTTGATCTTGTTGCGCACAGTGTCGATGCCGCGGTCGTCCGACGCGTTCAGTTCGAGCACAGCTTGCTTCACTGCAGGCCCAAGCAGCTCGCGCGCAAGACAGAGGATGCTCGTGGTCTTGCCGGTGCCGGGCGGCCCCGAGATGATGAGGTTCGTCATGTTGCCATCCTTGGCCATCGCACGCAGGCAGTCGATCGTGTCGGCGTTGCCCACGACGTCCGAGAGCGTGTGCGGGCGGAACTTTTCGACCCACGGCGCCTCAAAGTCCTCGGCCATGGTGGTGGTGTGGCGGCTCCAGTCGCACGCTTTTGCAGAGGTGGTGGCGCTTGGCAAAGTGGGGAATGCATAGTGCGTTAATCAAGGGACAATGGCATCAGAAGTCGCAAGGGCATTCTATTGAGGTGTTTGATTCGGGCAAATTTCTCGCCCAAAATATCAAATACGCAAGTGGCGTGAGTTCGAGTCCCGCGAGGGGCCGACATTACACGCAACTTGAAACTGAGGTGTCTTTGAAAAGTCCACACAACTTGGTGACCTCCCAGATGTATACAGTGGTACAATTTTGATGACCCCAGATGCACGGTACTGTAGCTACGGATGCGAGCACAATTTCCATATGAAAAATAGTAGCCTTGCCGAATACTGATATATATAGTATACGCGGAGTAATACGCTGAGTAGTATCAGTGGTCCAAAGTTGGTGCAACTTTGAAGCTGAAGAGCAATGCTTTTCAACGCTCCAATGAGATACAGATAACGACAGATCCCAACACCCCCACACATCGGAACGCCCACGAGAGTCAACAGAAAAAGACAGTGTTTTCAGCGCTTTTGATTGGATGAATAAAAATGGATAGGTGGCAAGTATTTGCTCTGACTGTCAGTCCTAAAAGCGCTTGTCCACTCAAAAAGCTTTTGGGTAAAATAAGCA
>JAASFJ010000660.1:0-17893 GCA_023333755.1 Globisporangium uncinulatum
GTGAGCGCGAGTGAGCCGCCTCCTGCTGAAAGCTGCTCAGTTGGACATGGGCATGGGCAGTGGCTCACAAGCGGGAGTTGAGAGCACAGCTACAGAAGAAGGCAGCCGTGCTGGTGAATGTGCCGTACTCGGAAGCGCAGAGGGCCGCTTGCTTCCACCACTGTCGTTCTTGAGTTCTTGAGCGGCAGCATACAACGACACACTCGGAGTGCTCAAATGCGCGTGAACAGACGACAGACTGGCTCAGGAGGGAGGCTGAGCTCAGCAGAGGTCGTGGCAGGCGTTCGCCTTGTCAAGTGTATGTGGAGTCTTCACTGCTGTGTCGAGCAGACTTTGCATCAATGAGTGAAGGATTTGGTGGTCCAACAATCTCTCAATGCACCAACACCCAAGTCAAGTTTCATCGACAGATGGGTGAGTCGCGATCTTTAGTCCAGATGGATACTCAAGCGCGGTCGGCACCAGTGCGTGCAGAGATTCCAAGACTCGCAAACCACCAAGTATCGTGGTATCACTGTTGACGCGAGTTCCATTCACAACTGAAACTGGAGTAGAAGTGCATCGAAATAGTTGCTGCAACCGCTCACCCGCAAAGCTCAGGAGACGCAACGAGAGACGAGAGACGAGAGACGCGCACTCCATCTCCTGTCTGTATGAAGCTCTGAGGAGTGTGCTCGCTCCACGACACACTGAGTTCAAGAGCCAGCCTCTCAGCAGCGCTCTCTAGCGCTCCAGTTGACCAGCATTCTTGCTCTCGCTCTCGTCACCCCTCGTCACTCATCCTCAGGTGATCATCGCCAGCTCTTCCGCTTGTGATGCACTCGTCTAGCAGCGCGATGTTGCATCCAGGTAGTAGCAACGGCATCGGTGGCACTGGCAGCAACGGCACAGATCTGTCGCAGCTCCAGCGCGAGTACCGCAACATGGAGCTAAATCGCAAGGTGTACGCGGACGAGAGCCACCAAGTGATGCGGCGGCAGCAAGCAGTGATCGACAAGCTCAAGAAAGACAACGACGACATGAAGAGCGAGCTCAGTCTCGCGACACGGCACTTCACTGAGAGCTCAGCGGCAGCGCAGCAAGAGCAGCTCACGCGGCTGCACGAGCAAGTCGAGGCGTTCCAGCGCAAGAGCCAGGTTGAGAGCAAGCGGCTCGAGACGCTCGTGCAGCAGACGCAGGTGCTCAAGCACAAGGTGCTGCACCAGAAGAAGCACATGGGCGGCGTGAACGCTGCGCGAGAGAACCAGCAGATGGTCGGGAAGCAGATCCGGATCCTCGAGAACCGACTCGACAAGTCGCTCGTCAAGTTCAACGAAGCGCTCGCGCAGAACAAGGCGCTGCGAGACGAGATTGAGCACTTGCGACGCGAGCGCGTTGTCTTTGACGCAGTCTACCGCAAGCTCGAGCGCGAGCACAGCGATAAGAAGAAGCAAATGGCGGCCACGATTGAGCTGAGCAACGTCGCGTACGAGCAGCGAGACGCAGCTCAGCTCGAGCTCCGGAGTCTCCAGGAAGCGAACCGGGTTGAGGCAGACGAACACCGGCGTGCAGTTGGCGAGCTCTTGGACCGGCTCGACGAGTCGTCGCACCGGCGTCTCACAGGCGACGACAGTCTCCGTCGTTCAACAGTGAACAGTAGTGGCGGAAGTGGTAGTCATGGCGGCCGTGTCGGCGACCTGTCGCTCGACGAAGAGTTTGCGATGAAGAAGAAGCTGCAAAAGACATCGTGGGGCGTCGCGAAAGAGAAAGTGCACGTCCAAGTCTCGGTCGAGCGCGTGCAGAACTTTGAAGAAGCGTTCGCGAAGCTCCAGGCAGCCATGGGCGTCGCAGACCTCGAGATGCTCGTGACGTCGTTCCTCAAAAAGGAGGACCAGAACTTCTCGCTCTTCAACTACGTGAACGAGCAGAGCAACGAAGTCGAGAAACTCGACGAGTGGCTCGCAGAGCTGCGTCTCGAAGAAGCAAAGTACAGCGACGGAAGCGACGGGAGTGGGACTGGTACCGGTGCTGGTGGCGGGGACACGAGCCAACACAATCAGCTGCTGCGCGACCTCGAGAGCCGACTCGAAGCAACAGAGCAGGCGGCTGACAAGTGCGAGACGCGGTGCCAGGACGCCCACCGAGTCGTCAACGCTGTCAAGATTGCGATCCAGAGCCTGTTTAGCAAGGCCGGCTGCAGCGCACAGGCCATGGTCGAACTACTCGGCGACGCTGTCGTCACGGACGCCAACCTGCTCCAGTACCTCGGTGCGATCGAGCAGCGCACGAACGACGTCCTGCACCAGTACGCGAGCGTCGTGGTGGCTCAACAGCAGCACCAGCAGTCCAAGGTCCGGAAGCCTGGCCAGCTACCCGACATGTACGAACAAGAGGCGGTCTTCCAGGCTACCGCCTCGTCGTCGGCTACGAGTGGTGGAGCTGGGAGCTCGGCTGCGAGTGCGTTGCTACCACAATCACAGCAGCCCCTCCACCACCCGAGCCTCCACGCCGTGCTCGGCGTGGGGCCACTCACCCCCATGGGCCAGGAGCCGCTGCAGATCAACCCACCGAACCTCGAAGACTACTCGTCCGAGGACGACGACAGCGGCGACAACGACGACGATATGCACCCACTCACACGCGACGAACTCAAGGTGCGCACACTGAAAGGTCTCCGTCGTCTCCATCACAGCAACGCGACGATGACAAGCAAAGAGACGAAACGCACGAACGCGGCCACCAACGCCCAGTCAAGCGCCATCGGCGGCACCAAGGCCAAGAAGTAGAAGTAATGAACGGCTGCTTAGTTCGTCTTAGCGCCTTCTGTTCACATTCTCCACACTCTTGAGGCGACAGACGTTCGTCGCCTCTTGGCTGCTTCCTCAATACCCACAACCGCCTCTGTCCGTCTTGTCGTCCGTCTTCCCATCAGTAATCGACCGTAAGTGCTGGTGCTGATGCTGGTGCTGCCGCCTCCTCACACGTGCATATCTCCCTATCTCATCGCACCACCGTCTCGTTCTCTTCGCTGTACAGAAACAGCCTCGAGAACGGCGTCGTCGGGTGCAGATGCGCTGCACAGAACGGGCAGATCGCACGGCCGTTCGGCATCACGAGCGTTGCGTAGTGCGCAGCGAGCTTGCGGCTGATCGCGTGGCCACACGGGTTCAGCACGCACTCGGGGATCACGTTTCGCTCAGCTGCAGACTGGAGCTGGGAGTTCTCTTTCAGCAGCAGCTTCACGAGAAAGCCGGGACAGCGACAGAGTGGACACACACGCGACGTCGCGAGCCGCGACTCGAAGCCAAACACGTGGCCGCACGCTGGGAACACGTGCGGTGTCTCGAGGGGGTCCAAGGCGGTGCCGTCGGCGTCGTTGTGTGTGAACCGCAGCGTGTGGAGCTGGACGGGGCACTGGACGTTCAAGCGCTCGAGCTGGTCAGCGACAGACGACAGCGTACGCCGCTCCGTGTCGGCGTCGTTGGTGTTGCTCTCGCTCGTATCGTCAGCGAGGAGCTTGTGTTGGGTCTGGAACTGCAGTTGCACGCCGCCCAAGTCAATGATCGCGCCGTCGGTGAGCACTGGCGGCACACCATCCGACCCGGACAGTGGCCGGTTGAACGTCGAGTGCCGCACGGTCGCTCTCGTACTCGCACCAGCCGCCGAGCGGTTCTCAATCCCGTACAAGTTGCCGTTCACTGACACTTCGAACCACTGCTGGTGCTCAGGGAGCCACACACGCACGCCATTCTTTGTCACGCCATCGATTGGGACGTCACTCGGGTCCGTGAGCGCCAGTTCGACGTGCTCCAGGTCGTCGTCGTATGCTGTCGTGCGGCTCCGACTGCGACTGCGACTGCTGCTGCTCAGTCTTGCCGACGCGACACACGCGTGGTCGAGCGGGACTTTCTTGAGCCACGTCGCACACTGCGCACAGTACTTGAGTGCGTGGCCAGCGGTCGTTGCCCGCCGATGCGCGTCAAAGCCGCCAGCAAAGACGCGGCACTGGAACGGCGGCTCGCGGGAGCAGACGAGACGCGCTGCAAAGCGCGAGATCGTCCCGGACGCGCCGACACGCGGACCCGGGATCACAAAGTCGTTCTGGCGACACGGGAGCCGTCCGATCTGGAACATGTCGGTCGTCGGGTCGAGCGTGTACTCGGTCACGCTCGCGTGCGGGTCGCTGCCGTTCATCGGCACACAGAGCAGGAACGGCTTGTCCGCCAGCAAGCGGCTGCTGTTACTACTGCTGACAGTGCTAACGGTGCTAGCGGTACTAGTGGTGCTGACGGCTAACACTGTCGTATCTGCGTCAATGACGTCATTGTCGGTCTGGTTTGTGCTCGCAGTGCGGTCTTCTGAACGCAGCCGCTCGACTGCGAGCATCATGCGTCTCGCCACTGCCTCTGTGTCCTTGGAGCGGACTGACGCGGCTGGTGCTGTGGTTGCGTCAGTTGAGCCCATGCGTCGAACGTGGTGGAAACGACGGAGCGTCACGCCGTTCGCACGCTTGCGTCGCTGCAGCACAAACTGCGCGTTCTGGTCGCCAATGGGCTCCCAGAGCTGTCCGAGCGACTTGCGGCTTGACGAGTAGCGCCCACTGCCGCTGCTACTGCCAGTGCGGCCGAGCACAGGACCTTCTGGGCTGTTTGTATGGGTGTTTGCAGCTACTTGGCTGCCTGCGCTTGCAGCGACGCCGAGGCCGAAGGATGAAGGCGGTCCCGCATCGCTACGCGGCGGAGCTGGCGCCTGGACGGCAGCCACGCGGTAGCTGCTGTAGCCGAGCACGACGAGGCGCCCGTACTCCATCTTGGAAGCAGACGACGGCAGAGGAGACTGTGTCGCTTTTTCACTCTGGCTTTGACTGTGTGAGAAAAAATGAAAATACAGTTACCGGTAATACCACAGTTATACCGTGCCAACCTCACATCTGAAAGATTCACAAAAAGTGGTGCCCGTACTTCTGCACCTCGGTACCTCAGCAGCTCCCGACTCATTTTGTTCTCATTTCATGCTTGAAAGTGTCATTGCAAGCCCGTAACTGCGAGCCTACGTCGATCCTACTGGTGGCTCCTTTAGCGTCGTGAAAACCTTGCCAACGACCATCGCCTGGAGTGGATCATCGAGCAAGGCTTCGTACGTTGTCGGGGCGTCTTGGATCTTCTCGATCACCAGTGAGAACTGCAGCAGCGTGTCCTGAAACAATGGCCGTGTCAACAACGTCCATGGGCAGGAAGGTGAGACACAGCAGCTGTGACGAGGAGACAGCCACACGAACCCAACTCACCATGACCGCGTTGCACTTCTGCTCGATCGACTGCTCCAAACTGTCGGTCTTGCGGATCACGAGCGGTGGAACAGGCGTTTCGCCCGTGTTTGACGTCTTGCGCTGCTGCGCAATGTCGATCCCAACGGAGCTGAAGTTGTCGAGGTTGCGCTGCAGGTTCACGAGGGTGCGCTTCATGGACATGAAGAGGTGGAGGATCTCGAGATCTCTCTCCGAGAGCGCAAACAGCTCCAGGCTCCGCGGGGGCGTTGTTTGCGGAGGGTTCGATGCCGACTGACTGGCGAGCTTCAGGTCCCGCGTCGCCACACGCGAAGACGCGATCGAACCGGTCTGCAGCAACAAGAGAGTGATCGATCGACGCCACAGTGAGCACCTTGCTTGGCCAAGGTGATACACACTACTAGACGTGCATAAGCGCGTAGGACCTACCCTCTTGACGACCATCTTCTCCATGTGCCGCTCGTAGAGCTCGTAGAACTTGCTCCCGACGAGCGACATGGGCATCGCCGAGTAGATCGTCGCGGTGATCACTAAGCAGATGCAGAAGAGCTTTCCGATCGACGTCCGGGGCACGAGGTCGCCGTACCCCACACCCGTGAGTCTGCCACCACGAGAAGCAACGATGCAAGTCAGTTAGAAGAGATGGGTGCTCGCTAGTAGACGCACGTGGTCCCCGTGGCGTCTTTGAACTGTGACACATGTAGAAGGATGGACGTACGTGGCGTACGAGAGCCACGACGAGTGAATCATGTCGACAATAGTCGTTTCCCGCCGGTCTTGAATCAGGATGCGCTTGCCGTCGGGGAGCCCGACCGATAGATGTGGCGTGAGCACGTTCTTCTTCCACCACATGCACGGCTTCCCGGCGTAGCACTCGGTGCCGCGCTCGATCTCGTAGAAGAAAGCACCAGCGAGGATGCAGCCGGTGAAGAGAAAGAAGATCTAGGCACCGTAGAGACACCCCCACACACATACATATGTGAGCACACGTGCATACATCGTCGTGCTGTTGGGCTGCTCTCTCGGCAACAAACGCTTGAACGACGCACCGGAATCGCGAGCTGTCTCCATACTTCTTTCGCTGTGTTTGCAAGCACTTTGGTTCCCCTAAAGTGCTGCAGCAGCCATGGAACAACCTCGCGAGCTGTGAGATCCTCGCTGTAGACGCACTCCTCAACAATGAACGCTACATGACAGCACTGAACGCACTCTCGTCAGCTTCAAGATCCGCGTCGTCTTCATGACGCGGATGACAGACAGAAACGACGGCGACGTCGCCACGATCGCGTATGACGGCTCCACGCCTTGCACGACGTATTCGAGCACTTCGACGAAGAACGGGACGATCGAGAGGATGTCGAAGACGATGTACAGGTCGCGGAAGAGCAGCGCCGGCTCTTGCGACGCGACAAAGCGCAGAACGAGCTCAAGCGTGAACACGATGCCGAACATCCACTCAAAGTAGATCCAGTACGGCCCCATGTCGACGATCGTGTCGATCGCGTTGCATTGCTGCCGGTAGCATATGAGGGAGACACCAGTGGGGTTGAAGACGCTCTCGCACAGCGGAGCTGACGGCGCGAGGGACCCGAAGCTCGTGCCACTTCCGTAGCAGTTCAGAGCGTCGTTCGGGTCCGTACACGTAAAGTCGATCCGCTGCGAGAGATCGACCGAGCCGCTCGCACCCACAACAAAGCAGCCGGGGTCCGGACGGACCCGCAGCGTACCTTCAAACCCAGTCTTCAAGCAATACTCGCGCACGACCCGCCGACAAGCTGTCGTCTGGAAGCCCGTGCTCGAGAGCTCGGGAAGCGACTCACAGCAGAAGAGGAACACGCTCAAGAGCGCAAAGACGACCATGATCCGGTTGATCACTGTCGCCACTTGGGACGAATCCGGGACCTCGAGCGCCATCCAGAGACGTCCGCGCATCGACGACACGCGCGTACTGATGTCTCTGCTGTCGGTGCGGCTTCCTCCTCCTCGAGTCTTTCCCATCGCGCGTCTCGCGCGCACGTAGATGTGCGCAAAGACGCCGTCTTGTCGCCCGTCGGCGCTCGCAGCTTGCTCCTTCTTCTTGTGCGGCACAAACACGTGGAGCATGCCACAGGCGTCGTTGTGGACGCTCAGTAGCTTGTCGCTCACCTCTTTGATCTTTGCCAGGCGCACTGTCTGCGCCGCCGCCAGCTCTTTCGTGATCGCACTGTCGAGCTTGCTCTTGTGCATCACTTTCTGGATGTTGAGATGCACCACACGCCAGGCCTCGACCAGGTGAAAGTGCGAGTGCGTGAGCTTCTGCGCCAGTGCGTGGAGCTCTTGCGCGTCGAACGGCGTGAGCGTCGCGTCGAGCTGGCGCTGCTTGCGCTTCGTGTTCCACTGGAAGTTCTCGTACGTGCTCTGGAAGTTGTTGCCGACAATGAAGAGCGGCATTGAGAAGTACATTTGACCAAACATCATGGCGACTACTGTGACGCCCACGGACGCCCAGTTGTTCAGCGACGGCACCTGTCCGCCGTAGCCGACTGTGGCGATGCTGGAGCACAGGAAGAGGAATGGGAAGCGGGATCGTTAGTTAGCCTCACGATAGCCACTCTTGCCCAAGATCCGTAGTAAGCAGCACGAGACGTACGTGACCATGATGAAGTACGCCGAGTTGAAGATGTCTGTAAAGTGGCACGTGCGGACGTTGTAGCACGGCTCGGCGTAGAAGAGCGCGGTCGCCAGGAGCATCACGAGCGCGAACAAGAAGAACAGCGTGATTGCGAGCGGCCGCAAGCTCGCGCGGATCGACAGGTACAAGATCCGGGTCTGATCGTGCTGGCGCAGGACGTTTCCGAGGCGCACGGCGCGCAGGAGCCGGAAAAGCGCCGCCGAGTGCATGGGGCTGCTCATCTCGTCGAGATTGAAGTGGACCTTCGCTTGGTTCAATACCACCTGTGCGAGCCACGGAATGAGCGCGACGACGTCAGCGACTGTGAAGGGATCCGTGAGAACTACCTTGGAGAATCGCTTCGCAGCGATGCGTCCGAGGAGCTCGAGCGTAAAGATCGCGCTGATTACTGCGTCCACTGTCTTGTACGTTTGCTCGTCGGGAAGATACGGGTAGCCGGGATCCGAGCCGGCGTAGTTCTTTCCCTCACACGTCTCGAGCGCCATGATGCAAAAGTTGACAATGATGAGCATGAACATCGTCCGGTTGAGCAGCTTGAACCATGCGGACTCATGCGGCTGGTCAAAGATGGCAGCGACCATCGCTTGCGTTTGCCGGAACACCTCGTGGTGCTGTCCTTGTGCTCGCGCTGTCGAGACTTGCACGGTCTGCGTCGTCAACGCTCCTGTCGCCACTGCGTTCAGGTCACTCCTGCCGGTATGTCGCGACGCGCCCGTACGGGCAGGGACTCCTGAGTGCTTGGACAGTGAGTGTCGTTGGGCTTCGGACTTGTCTGTTCGCTCGCTTCGAAGGTCGTCGTCGTCGTCGCCGTCTGGAGAGTACGCGACTGGGTATATCCGTGGCGTGTTTGTCCCGCTTGATGCAAGGAAGCGCGTGAAGCTTGACGAGTACGACGCGCTCGCATCGCCAATGCCTGGGCGTTGCCGCTTTGTCTCGAGAGGTCCGAACGAGTCGAGGCCGCCTGCAGGCGCTGTGAGCCCGTTCGAAGACAACGGGGAGCGCGCGCTGATGTACGATATGCGCTTGCGGACTGCAGTCGTCTGTGGCGACTCGGGCGTGTCGTTCGGCTGCGGTGATGATGGTTTAGCGTCTGAGAACCCGAGAGAGGTGGTGGGGCTGGCGGCTGTCTCTTCGGGTTTCCGGCCGCTCGGGCTGGGACAGGCTTCAACATCACAGTTCACACTAAGAGAGGTCGTGCGAGCTTGCGTCTTCGAGTCAGCAGAACTGCTTGGAAGATTTCCAGTGGTGCTCAGCATGTGCGAACCCGACGAGCCTGATTTTGGCTGTGGACCTGGTTCGCTCAGACATTCGCGTCGTTGGCGAGTCTCGCTGGCGTCTGCTGTCGATGGCGTCGCTGATTGGCGTTCGGTGAGCAGGTGATGGAGATTCCGACGAGTAAGGGACTCTCGTGACGCCAATGACGAGCGCGCAGTTGGCTCCGGCGTGTCTTCTGTGACAGCGCTGGGCAGCGTACGGAAAATCGCAACGGCCTCGTCGTGCTGCGTCTCCGTATCCATTACTTGCTCCGTTGGAGCTTCGAGCTGAGTTAGCGGGGGCTGGGTCTTGGTAAAGGAGCTGGCCGCTTCGCTTGTGGTCTCGTGTTGCGTTGAGAGGTGTGGGAGATCGAGAGAGGAACTGCTCATCTGAAAGCGACCTCCGCTTCGTCACCGGACGCAACGTAGACAGCTGCGGGACTCGTGGATCCGCCCAACAGCGAGTGGGGGGACAACTCTTCTCGTCTGCGTATCCGCCCCAGCCACATCCAGCACGAACACGCCACCGACCCTCTTCTCACGCGCGGTTGCGAACGAACCGACGTTGTCAGGAGCCCCCGTCCAATGTTAGGCGAATGTCGGAATGAAACTGCTTCGTGTGAAATGAACTAGAGACTATTTCGACCAAGTGGAGTGCATCAAGGTCACCAATGCGCACTCACGTGCTATGCGAAGTCGGCAAACGGCCATGTGAGTGCTTGGAGCTTTGGCTATGCTACTGCATGATGTACTGCAGTTGTGCTGCACTCACTGAACAGGCAATGCTTTGACCCAGCAACGCAAAGTGTTCTGTGCCTCTTCGTTGAGATCATGGGGACATCTGTGGCTTAGTGATGAAATACAGTGAGAATGTCACTACTATCAGTAGTTTGTTTCTGCCTGAATATGGTAGTGCTAAAATGCAGATATTACAGTACGCTCAATTCGGAAAACGCTCAATCACAAGTGTGAAGAAACTCAGGTTTGTAACCGTCCCGGGGTTTCATCACTATCGTCGAACGAAGTCTTGTGACGGATGGTTGGGCAGGAAGCGTCGCGACTCAATCATTCGCCACTTGCCAAGTCCACACAGCGCCAGTCGCAGCTTCGAAGTCGACACCTGCTGCCGTCCGCGCGCGCGACTCGCAACCATGGCGCCTGAGAAGAAGAGCAGCCGCAAGAAGAGCACCAAGAAGGACTTTGGCACGTCGTGGCCGGCCACGAACCCGTCGTCGTCTTCGCGCTCGTGCCCTCCGAAAACGTACGTCACGGTGTATACCATCCACTGTGTATACCACCAGCAAACCAAACGCCGTCGCACTGACGCAGTCTCTCTTCTGCCTTTCGTATCGCATGCAACGCAACGCAACGCAACTACAACTGCAGCAATGAGAAGCTCCAGAAGCTCGTGTCGCCGCACTTGGACTCGTTCAACTTCTTCCTGACCGAAGGCCTCGACCTCGCGGTCGCAGACCTCGCAAAGGTGCCAGTCGAGATCCCAAACCAGCACCAGATGACGCTCTGGATCGAGAGCGCACAGGTGGGGTTCCCAACGACAGAGAACCAGATCTCGGGCGAGCGCAAGCTCTATCCGAGCGAGTGCCGCCAGCGCGGCGTCTCGTACACTGCGCCGCTCGTCGTGACGCTCGCGCGCTCGTTCGCGGGCTCTGCAGCCGTTGAACGCATCCAGCGCGTGGTGGGCGAGATCCCCATCATGGTGCGCTCGAAGCGGTGCCACTTGAACGGTCTGTCGCCACCGGAGCTCGTGACACGCCGAGAAGAAGCGAACGAGATGGGCGGGTACTTTATCTGCAACGGGAACGAGCGCTGCGTGCGGCTCCTCCAGATGCCGCGTCGACACCACATTATGGCAGTGCGTCGAGGCGCGTTTGCGAACCGTGGCGACCTGTACACGGACCTCGCCGTGTTTATGAAGTGCGTGCGACGGGACCAGTCCGCTGTGACGGTCACGTGCCACTACCTCGAAGACGGCAATGCGACGGTGCGGTTCGGCGTGAAGAAGCAAGAGTTCATGATCCCAGTCGGTCTTGTGCTCAAAGCGCTCTACCCTCTCTCGGACCGCGAGATCTACGAGCGCGTCTTGCGGGGCGAGCACGAGAACACGTACCTCTCGGCCCGTGTCGAGCTCATTCTGCGCGAAGCCAAGAAGTTCTCGCTCTACTCGCGCGACGAAGCGCTCGCGTACCTCGGGAAGCACTTTCGCCACGTCATGCCAAATGTGTACGACGCGACGAGCAACGTCGACGTCGGCGCCCGTATGCTCGACGAGTTCCTCTTTGTGCACATTCCAAAGGGCGAGAAGGGCCGAGCGCAGAAAGTCGAGCTCCTCTGTCTCATGCTGCGCAAACTGTACGCGTTTGCGAAAGGCGACGTGCGCGAAGACAATGCGGACTCGGTCATGAACCACGAGCTGCTGCTGCCCGGGCACTTGTACCTCATGATATTGAAAGAGAAGCTCCAGGAACAGCTCGCAGCGCTGCGTCTCAACATCCTCAAGGACGCGACCGGGAGCAGCAGTACGAAGCGCACAGTCGTGCTCGACCAGGTCTTTCTCCGCAAGATGTGGGACCGCACGCCGAACATTGGCCAAGCGATGACGTACTTCCTCAACACGGGCAACCTCCGCTCGTCGAGCGGCCTCGACCTCATGCAAGTCGCGGGCTACACGATCGTCGCCGAGAAGCTCAACTACTACCGGTACTTCTCGCACTTCCGCTCGGTCCACCGTGGGCAGTTCTTTACAGAGATGAAGACCACGGCTGTGCGCAAACTCCTCCCGGACTCGTGGGGCTTCCTCTGCCCCGTGCACACGCCCGACGGCTCGCCGTGTGGGCTCTTGAACCACCTCGCAGTCGAGTGCGAGCTCGTGTCGTACCCAGCGCACGCAGCCGACGACTTCCTCGCACAGGAGCTCAAGGTCGCGCGCTTCCTCGCGACACTCGGCATGATCCCAACGTCCGGGTACGCCGACGGGGCGCTTGTCGTGCCGTACTCGTACCTGCCCGTAATGCTGAACGGCAAAGTGCTCGGTGGGGCCCCGGCCTCGGTCTGTGTGCGGCTTCAAGCAGTGTTGCGCCAGCTCAAGTCGGCAGACGACGCGACAGAGCGGATCGCACACGGCATTGTCGCGACCATGGAGGTCTCGCTCATCCTGCCGACTGTCGGTGGCGTGTACCCGGGCTTGTACCTGTCGACCGACGCTGCGCGCATGTCGCGTCCAGTGCGACAGATGGACACAGAGCGCGTCGAGTACATTGGCCCGATGGAGCAAGTGTTCATGGACATTGCGGTGACGCAGGACGACGTCCGCCCTGCGACGACCCACATGGAGATCAAGCCGACGAACATGCTGTCACTCGTCGCGTCGCTCACGCCGTTCTCGGACTACAACCAGTCGCCGCGCAACATGTACCAGTGTCAGATGGCCAAGCAGACAATGGGCACGCCCGCTCACTCGCTCGTCCACCGCGCGGACAACAAGATGTACCGGATCCAGTCGCCCCAAGTCCCGATCGTGCAGAACGAGCGCCTTCGCGAGTACCAGCTCGACGAGTACCCGCTCGGCACGAACGCAGTCGTCGCCGTGATCTCGTATACGGGCTACGACATGGAGGACGCGATGATTCTGAACAAGTCGTCGTACGAGCGCGGCTTTGGCCATGCGTCCGTGTACAAGCAGATCACCGTCGACATTGGCGCCGACGGCAAGCAAGGCAGTGGTGCAGCTGTGAAGAAATACTTCTCCAACGTCAAGCCAGGCTCGGGCGAGCAGTGTGCGACGACGCTCGACCGCGACGGGTTCCCGCACATTGGACAGGTCGTGAACTACGGCGACCCGCTCGCGTGCTGGATCGACGAGACGACGGGCCAAGCGCATTTCCAGAAGCACAAAGAGTCGGAGCCTGCAATCGTAGAGCAGATCAACATGGTCGGGAGCGCGTCGCAGGCGTCTGAGCACACGAAAGCCGGGATCAAGCTTCGTTTCTGCCGGAACCCGACGATCGGCGACAAGTTTTCGTCTCGTCACGGCCAGAAGGGCGTCATGAGCATCCTCTGGCCGCAAGCCGACATGCCGTTCTCCGAGGCCGGCATGTCGCCCGACATTATCATCAACCCGCACGCGTTCCCGTCGCGGATGACGATCGGGATGCTCATTGAGTCGATGGCCGCCAAGACTGGCGCGCTCAAGGGCAAGTACATGGACGCGACGCCGTTCCAGTTCAGCGAGAAAGACCGCGTGATCGACTACTTTGGTGCGCAGCTCAAAGAGCACGGGTACAACTACATGGGCAGCGAGCCGCTCTACTCGGGCATCTCGGGCACAGTCATGCACGCCGACATTTACATGGGCGTCGTGTACTACCAGCGCTTGCGGCACATGGTGAGCGACAAGTCCCAAGTGCGTGCGACAGGCCCGATGAACTCACTCACGCGGCAGCCCGTGAAGGGCCGCAAGAAGGGCGGTGGGATCCGGTTCGGTGAGATGGAGCGCGACTCGTTGCTCGCGCACGGGTGTGCGTTCTTGCTCCAGGACCGACTCATGAACTGTTCGGACAAGCATATTGCGACTGTGTGCACGAACTGCGGGTCGCTGCTCTCGAACGCCACGCAGCGCGCGAGCGTCGAGACGGCGGGGCAGGGCGAGGTCGCGGTCGCGATCAAAGCCAAGTCGCAGTGGTACTGCCACGTGTGCCAAGACGGCGCTAACTGTCAGGCGGTCGCGATGCCGTACGTGTTCCGGTACCTCGCGAACGAGCTCGCGGCGATGAACATCAAGATGTCGCTGAGTCTGAAAGGCTGCTAAGGTCGAGCAAGCGAGTGATTGGTCACTGCGGTGAGGGAGAACGCGAGCAGTGAGCGGTCCAGGGGCTGCACTGCGTTAGGTCACTGGCTAGCTGGGGACACGAGAGCGAGAGAGTCAACCAAGGACGAGTAGAGAGGACTGTACACGGAGTGTACACTGGTACTCTGCTCAATAGATTCACACCTTTGATCCCACTCGCTCAGCTACTGATGTGACTGTGTGGCAGTAACTTACTGCCAGTAAGCAGAGACCTCGTTGCAACCAAGAGGAGCTGAGAAGGAGGAGGCACAAGTGGTGGTGGCTCAGATCGCACGCGTGCATTTTGATCTCTTGTACTGAATGCCACTCACTCAGAGGCACTTTCACGACCAGCGGACCCTCACGCCCAAACCTCAGACCTCAGACCTCAGATCCGTCAGAGCTGCTTGTCGCCTGGGAACATGTGGTAACTGCGGGTGTCTTTCGCAATTTCCATGATGCGGCCAGCATTGTCCGGCTCGCGCATAGCTGCCACGAACGCATCGACGACTTCCGACACCTTCATGAGCTCGCCCTGGTCGGGCACGTACGCGGGCAAGTTCGCAACCGCGAATCGGCCGAGTCCCGTGTCTGTGAAGTCTGGTGCGAGCGCGAACGCGCGGATGTTGTGGCTCTGCTTGAGCAGAAAGAGCGAGCGCGTGAGCCCCACAACGCCGGCTTTCGCAGCCGCGTACTCGGGCCAGAACGGCACGCCGTGCAGCCCTGCGATGCTCGAGATGTTTGCAATCACCCTCTCGTGGCCGCTCGGGAGCTTCTTAAAGTACTCGATCGCGACCTGCGAGCCACGCACGACGGAATTCAGGTCGATATTGATCACGCGCTCCCAGTCGCGTGGGGCGCCGTCGTCGTAGAAGTTCATGACGCTGATGATCCCCGCGTTGTTCACGAGCACGTTCACGGGCGTCTGAAAGTACTCGTTCCCATAGTCGAACGCCGCGTGGAACCCGTCAGCGTCCGTCACGTTCTGGTGCTGCCACGCAATGTTCTTGTGCCCAAATTGGCGCTGGAGCTCCGTGCCTGTGGCTTCGAGCTGCTTTGTGTCAATGTCCGTGATGAGGACTTTGCCGCCGCCGTTGAGGATCGCCTCTGCGAATCCGCGGCCGAAGCCCACAGCGCCGCCCGTGACGATGCCGACAACCTGCGAGAGCTCCATGGTGACGGCGAACACGTGTGTGGTGGAGCTGGATGTTGTGGGGAATGTGAAGGCCTCGTTCGAACAACGATTGGATCAAGTCACCGCGAACGACGACATCGTTCATGGACCTCTTCGTCCACATCCACTTCCACGTCATAAATTATAATATGTTATGGCTGTAAATTTACGAGTTCGACATGAAATGGCGACTTTTTAAGTTACGTAGAAAATGCACTCGGTCGACCTGAATGTGGGAGTAACCAATTATTCGAGGTGCGAGTCCACGAGTGTGATGGTCGCCTCTTGCACGACCAAGAGCCCGGTATTCGTGTACTTCTTGCCCTTCTTCTCCTGGAGCTTTTGGTTGTGGAGCACAAAGTTCGTGCCGCAACTCGCCATGAGCTCCTCCACGCTCGTCACCACCTCGCCAATGAAATCCGACTTCGTGATGTCCTCATCCCAGACCTGGAACAGCAGCTGGCGGCGGTGGTCGCTGTTGCAGAGTTGCTGCATCGGGAGCTCGAACGCGCGCCAGTTTGGGTTCAAATCGTCGTCAATCACCTCGCTCTTGTACACCTGCACCCAGGTCGTGTTGTCCTCGCGCATGCGATGGATGACGAGGAACGGGTCGCTCTTACTAAAGGTGTCCATGTCTACGAGTCCCTGGCCAGAGAAGCGCAATCGCACGAGCTCATTCGAGCTCTTGACCACCTCAACTTTCACGAGCAGCGTACCGCGGGACTTGGTCGAGTTGTCGCCGCGCGTGATCTGGAAAGACCCGCTCTGACCCGGCGACCCCATGAGCTGTCCGAGCGTGAACTCTGCACCGCCAATGTAATCGTGCTCTGTGAGCTTCTTTGACGGCGAGTCCTCGTCGTAGACGTCCACCTTGAACTGCTGCTCCAGCTCGGGGAAATAGTCCACCAAGAAGAGTTTTGTCCATGTCGGACTGAGGAAGTCGGCCAGCGTCTCTGTTCGGCCAATGGCAACCCAGTGCTCGCCCTTTAGCAACGACAGAACGGCGAACGGGTCCGACTTGGTAATTGCGTCGCGGTTCTGGAGGTCCGTGGCACTCAGTGAGAGCTCCACACGCGACGTGGATCTTGGTGGCGCGACAGTGGCGTGCATTGCTAAGGCTTTGGTTGCTTTGCTTCTCCCGCTCGAGGTGTTGATCGGAGATTGGGTTGTGGTGCCGCGCTTGTGGAAGTCGGAAAACTCGAACGTTTACCAACGTTTGATTTTCGACATGATTTATATCAAAACAGAATCAAGATTATTATACACCAGAGTAAGTGAAGGAGAAAGTATTGATGATGTAGCGCAACAGTTGACCACATGAATAGCCAAATGAGGCCAGAATTTCTGACCTCATTTCTGGTCTGCGAACAGTACACCGTGAAAACTACAAGTACGGTACGTCCTTGCTTATTTAGCTTGCTTTGCACCACTTGCTTTGCACCGCGAACTTACTTTGTATGAGTGGAAATGGCTTCCTGAGTTTGCGTTGTGAAAGATGAAAGCAATCCTGTGTGTCCAGTCCTGTCAGTCCAAACAGAGTGCAGCATGCAGGCAGCCTCGAAGGGTGAAAGCAATCCTGACGTCGGGCATTACCGGTATTGGTCCCAACAAGCGCAACGTGCGAGGAGTCCTGATGTGCACTTGCGCCGGTGCAGTTAGTTAAGTAAAGGAGGACGCGTGAGTAAGGCACGCCTGATTTCGATCTAATTAGAAAGGATTTATTTAAAGCACCCAACACATTTGAAAGACCAATGATTTAATTGAGCAAGTTTCCAATGCTCACCCGATTGACCACAAAAGACCTCTGACATTTGATTGCAAAATTTACACAGTTGAAAAAGTAAACCCCGTGCCTTACTCAAGCGTCCCCCTGTACTGTATTTCCCGCGATAATGAAGACCACCTATCGTGTCTCTTTTTTGAATTTTTCCACTCTGAAACAATATGTAAACGCTTTGTACAGAAATACATTTTCGATGATTATACAATTTGGTATGGATGAATATCATCGTTTATCGGACCTTACTTGGTGTTTGCATTACCCAAAGCAGCCAATCAATGACTTATCAATGGCTTTTGTTTAATTTTAACCAATCACGATTGAATTTGTTACGTGGTTTATCCAATTACATCGATTAGGCTTAGGTGAGTACGGAGAACCAGTGATTCCGGTGTATCTGGTCGGAAAGGACTCAAAAATATTTACATGCCAATACAAATATGCAGTGGAATGCATATCACTGGCATATCGCCTCACTATCCATTTCGCCATGGGATTCGACGCCTTGCAGCCAGCGAACACGCAGCGCGCCAGAGCTACGGCTCTTAAGGTGTTCGGCAAGTTCTTAAGAGCGGAGGAGGTAGAGCGTGCATATATGTGCGAGTGCATTGCGAGTGATGGGAGTGGACGGGTGTTTGTGTCGGTAATGGACAAGTTCGGGATGTTCTTGGTGTTCAATGAGAGGAACGGCGGCAAGCCACTGTCTCGGAATACATGCATGCAATACTACAGACAAGTCAAAATGTGGATGCTTCAGTTGTTTCCTGTGCACCGGGCCGCCCTCGGCGCGAGCCTGTTAAAGATGGGAAGGACCATGGACAGCTTCTGCCTGAAGCGCGAGGGTGGCGGCATGGTAAAGAAGGCCACTGCATGCACGAAGAGTGACCTTAAGAAAATGACTCTGTA
>JAASFJ010000661.1:0-17885 GCA_023333755.1 Globisporangium uncinulatum
CTCTAATTTCACCACAACAAAGCTCTCACCGTGAACTTCAAGATGTGAGAAAAGCTCGATCGGAGACGCACTTTTGCATAAGTTATTCAATTTTAGGACTTCGCATTTTGGTGTCCCTATCTTTTTGGCACGCAGTGTATATCGCTTTTACTGTGACTTTTCTGAGGACTCGGATATACTTGATATAAATGTCAGCACAAAGTTGACATACAAATTGACATCAACTTGACATATGCAGGTGACAAAAGCCACTTATGGATGGCCCATAATGGGCGCCTACCAAAAGGTGCATAAGACTCCGCATAGACCGAGACATAAAGTCGACTTATCCCAACATACTCTCGTTATACGAAAACATTGTTTTCATAAATCTCTCCGTTCTGCGCATCAGGAATGTTTGCTGGCATAAATCACACTAGCCGTTTGTAATACTCGTTCACACGCACTCAACAGCATGTTTGGATACGTCCAACACACCAAGCCACATAACAACAGAGCTGCTCGTTGCCGCCAGAATCCAAGAAATCGCCGAGGCTCCGTTCATCGTGTCATGCGGCGCCGGGTTAGATGACTCAGACGATGACTTCAGTGACAAACTACAGCCGAGCGTGAGCAATCTACTCGTGCCCGGTCAACGTGAGTAAAGTGAGTGTTACTGCATGGACTCTCTCCATATTTCATGACGGCGTGACGTCCTGACAAGCGTATTTGCCTGTGTGTCTGTTCAGGCAGACGCAAGGAGAAAGGCCTTACAGTAAGCGGGTGGGTTGGAGGGTGGTCTTGGGTTCAGCCGCCTACGAATGAGCAGACAGCTCAAGGAGCGGTGGGGTCACAACAAGTCGTACACCTTCGGCACATCTACAATCCGCACAATCTCATCTTCACTACCGACGACGACTACGGAACCTGCTCGTACACCACTCCATGTCTGTACGATACATCCTCGAACGTGCATGTTATAGTATTGTGCACACCTGCTCTCTGCTTCTTCGGTGGGGTCTGCGGAAATGAACTCGGTCAGCCTAAGCAACTCAAGGTAGGGCATAGACTGTGGTCAAGGTGCCTGTGTCTCTTCGCGACCGAAGACATTGCGGCTGGCGTTGTCATCGGTAAGTATATGGGATAAATTATGCTTGCAAGCTTTCTGTGACTGTAGCACACCCGCAACCGAGGATACCTGTTGCATATGCGCTAGATACCTATTGGAGACGGGAACTGCCGTGTCTGCACCAACGCTGAGCGGTATGACATGTTGGCGCGATTCATGGACTAACACTGTCATCCCGTTGATCATTTCACGAGGTTGCCGACGGCTTACGGCCCAACATAATGGTAGTTCCTTGCTGAGCAACACAACTGTGAGAGGAAATCACAATTTCCCACCGTGCTCATCTCTGATTCGTTTGTCGTTGCGGAAGTCATCAGTGCATTATTCGAGATATCCAGTACCAACAAAACCCACAATGCGAGCTGTCCCGGTCGGGTAGTGCTCACAGTCGCACAGGCAGGAATACGAAAGAGCAAGTTGTGGCTCTTGTTCACCTCAGTACAGCCGATCATGTTCATGTGCACGCTCATGTAGCGAAGACGAGTCATCGCAAAAGTTGCTAGCATACCTACAGGCCGATACCACTTCTCATCCCACCATTTGCTTCCCTGCTCTCTCGCACGACTCATGTAACGGGGTAATCGTTACGCGGCGTGCACATGTGCGCGTGCGAGGAAGCGCTCGCAGCCAAGTCTCAGACTTGACTGAAAGTTTGTATGCAGCTCGGGAAGTATCCAGAGCTTGAAGTCGAATTCCCACTTGAGTAGATGGTAGGAAAAATGAGAGTGAAATTACTGAGTGGCTCGAGACCCTGTGGTTTCGAGCTAAAACCTAAAACATCGATGGGTTAAAACCTTAAAACCTACTAATGAAAGCATCCGATTGGTTGGGAGGGGAGCGTGCCTCCAGTCCATGAGAGACCGTAAATAGGGACTTCAAGGTCTCACACTGAGTCGGTGACGTGGCTTCGTCACCGATCAGAGCCAGTAATTACCGACTCGGTAAACGTACTCGGGCTTTCCCGAATACGACCAATATTCCATGTAATGGGCACCCCATTGCAACTTATCTCTCAACACACAACTGAAGTCCTCGGGTACTCACTACTATCAGCTGGCCGGAATCCTGCAACATATCTATCTCGTCCGCGAGGCCCTCCCCGTTGGCAAGAACATGTGGGAGTGCCTGACTTCAAAGTACAACGCGGCCCGAGCTGATGGAAGGAATGAACGAGACTACAATTGTCTCTATCAGTACTTCCGTCAGATCTACTCGACACGGAAACCCACTGGAGATCCCTTTGTCCACCCACCCCCGTCCACACACACACATTCGCATAGCAAAAGAGATCGAAGCGGTCATCAACCGCAAAGTTGGTCGGCTCACTTTTATGACGCTGCAGACGACAACATTGGCTACAAAGACAACGAGGGTGCCTCAATTGGAGAGGCATCCACAGGTGACTCTGAAAAAAAGTATGAGGTGTCACATATGAGTGAGATCGTCACTGGCCTTGGTTCATTTGCGCCGCATCGATTCCGCAAGCGAAAAGCACGTTCGGGTACAGTGGCTCCTCCAGCTCCTCTTGGCGAAGAACTTGGGCGGTTTCCACTGTTGCGTCGAAAGTCATCTCAGTAGGGAGGCTGACCGCTCATCAAAGATGTCGCAGATAGTGTTGGCAAAGATACAGTTTCGAACTCCAGATTTACGAAGCAGAAACGAGTTCGCGCACAGGCTGCAGCCGTGGGGGTGAAGTAGAAGATCGTTGCGCTAAAGCTAGAGCTCGATCGCTTGAGTGCGGACATGTTCCAGCTGATGTTGTTCCTGCACGAGGAGGCCGACCACAAAACCCGGGGATCCGACCAGAGGAACAGATGCAACGCGCCAAGTCGAGCACGCTGAGTAGGAGAGGTATCAAAACGAGCAGACTGACAAAGACGTGAGGCGACGCGAAGAGCGCCAAGAGAGGGAGAGGCAGGGCACTAAAAAGACCCATCGGAAAAGGAAGCACGACGTGTGGATACAGAGGAGGCACAGCTGAGGATACACGAATTCATACTCCTGATTACAGCCATCTCGAAGAAGTTGAGACAAGTGTGATCTTGACGACTGCAACTAATATTCATTCGTATTACTCCTCACCTCTCCAACTCTTCGCCAACCGTCTCTGTGATCAATAAGATTTCGACTGTGCCAACTCTGTAGTTCGGAAGTCGGAAGATGTTGTTCAGGTGTCGCTTGTGGAGATCGATGTCGTACGGTAGCGGTTTGTGGAACCAATGGTAAACCCTATCTATAATACCCATACCCCACAGAGCCGCTTTTCATGCTGATTTGATCGTTCCAAGATCCAGGATATTATGGGTAGACCAAACGCTTCACCCATCTGCAGTAAAATAGGTCGTTCCGGCGACAAGAACACGATGAACCCAACCTTTGTAAAGAGCGTTTTGCATGTCTGGACGCGGTGCTTGCTGCACCTGAAGCATACAACGGAACCAAGTCACATACGCAGGAGCAAAACCACACTCAAAGCACCACACTCGTCATTCGCAATGCGTACCCGATGATTTTTGCCTTTTGTAAATTCAAAGTTCATCTGAAGTTGTGGATTCTCGCTTGGCAACAAGCGCTGCAAGCCTCACCTGTCGCCGTTCGGAAGGCCAGGCTATACGAGCTTGACGCAGGTGGCTAACGCTTCTCCCATTGCCACATCTGCTTTCCGGAGCGCTTTGGATATAGCCGAAGGAGGCGCCCGGAAGACGAGACTGAGTGCGCTTATCGTTGTTAGACACGCATAACATGAGAAGTCGGAGCACTTGGTGGTGGTGCTAGATCTTTGGTGGTCTTCCGCCATGTGGACGACATCACAGGATGCGGTTGAAGTGAGTGAACCGCTGCAAGAGTTATCGAAAAGCTTGTCTGTGTCACGAACGCAGCTGTCAGCCATGCTGCCGTATACTGCAGCGAGACGCCTATGTACTGACCTGATTAGGCTTGTCTTGTCGATGCAGTTGATGTCGCTCCCGTGCGCGTACAATACCGTTGTTGCCGAGCTTCTGGGTGTGTCGATGCAAGTTCCCGTGAGGAAATGGCGCGTCCGTAGAAGAGAGCGCCACTCTGCTCCTCGGCCAGTCCACTCAGCAAGTGACGAAGCACTCGTACTCGCTCCACGTCGCCGGCGTTACGACGTATAGCACCATCACTATGTCGTCATCCATGGTGGCCGTGCAGCTTTTCTGTTGCGCGACTTTGTGTTTGGTCGCTTGGATGGTGGTAAATTGGTACGATTTTACCGATATACTACACCTTTTATTGATCAAATTGAACATAAATTCAATCAATGCGGGCAGGCCAATATTTCGAGCAAAATGTTGAGTCATCAGATTTTTAGTTGCAATCAACGACAAAAACTGCCATCAAAACGGACAATACTTCCTCATCATGGCGCATTGTATGTTATCCGCACGCGGCGCACTTCCTCTACTGCACAGAACGCATGTGAACGCTGTACAAAATCACATTGGATGCAATGTACATTGGAGCAACGCCACATTGGATGCAACACACCCGTTGGTATATCGCTACCTCCTCCCCTCCATTTGAGTCATTCTGGAAAGTTCAACGTTAAAAGAGCAGCGCCCACAGCAGGCCAAGACGCACATTACTCGTAGCCACAGCCATCCAATCCGCTTGGTCGCTTCGCCTCTCCTTTACAGAACAGCGTAAGTGACGGCATCTTACCAACAGTGCCAATGCGAATCGAACCAATGTGTGCGTGACATAGGGAACCAGCCTCCTTGTCGCTTTCAAGCTTAGCTCATGCTAATCGTTCGCTCGCTTGCGTTGTATGAGGTTTTGCCCGCTTCGATTGATATAAATTGATAATTTTAGCTTTTTTGCGCAAGAACTTTCCTTTCTCTCGCTTTGATGAGAGTCTGCTCAAATTGATCGATAAAAGGTGAAATATTTCTCAAGTTGTTTGCTCTATTGAGGTAACGAAGGCTTCCTGTTATGCAGATTTTGGAGGGCGTTGTTTGTCACATTGGTATAAACTTGGCATTGCCCAATGCATAACCGCAGCTGAACCCACGGCATAAAGGACAGCGAAGTCGCCCTCTTTCTAATGTTGGTTTTGGTTGGCACTCAATGATGGAGGGTTTTCACAGCCGCCAGATACTCGCAGCCACCAGCGGGGACCTTCGTCGTATCTCGATTCCAGTCAGCAAGACACCAGCAAACTCAAGTAGGAACTCAACAGGATCGAACACACTCGCATATAGCTCTTGAAGGGCAGTCGCGCACCGCTGCCCATGTCGCACTTGAGTTTTACTAGTACCTGAAAGAGTGGATGTGTGTTCTGTTCCTGCTTGCATCCGTATACCAAATGGGTGCCTACCAAAACTGACATCAGAGGTTGGCATTAAGGCATCTCTTAAGCCGAACTTTATTTGAAGTCTATACGGGCTGTCCAAAAAGTGGCAAAACAAAAATGACATATGCAGGTAATATGTCAAGTCGAATACAATTTGGCATATCACCAACACAGCCAAAAGTCAACCTCCGCCATCATATCAGTCGAGTCCATGCTCAAATATGGTGAGCTACTCTTGCTATACATGTTGGACGCGCGATGGATGGCGTGCTGCCGCTTGCTCCGTCGCGTACTTCTCGAAGTTCAGCAGGAGGCAGAGTGGTGGCTTGCTATACAAACACGGCACTACTTCACTGCCGCCTGCCTCCATCATTTGATCAATTCTGTGTGGGGGCATGTGGACGACAGAAGCACCGACCTCAAGTTCCTCGCTGCTATCAGCCTGACACGGTACGCATGTCGTACGCGTAGGTGGCATTTCGAATGACTCACTAACACACCTGATGAGTAGCTCCGCGTTCGAGACACTACTAATACGATTCAAACTGGACTATCGCATAACAATGACAGCTCAGCGTGGCGGTCGCCCTCCCAAGCTCGCCACCCACCACAAGGTTGTGGGACTGCGCCTTCACTACTAAGTGACGAGTGCCGATCAGGACTACTGTCCCTGGTCTTTGGAGAACAACCACAACGCTGTCGAGGACTCTACACAAACCAGAAATCGTGGTGGCGATCGCTCTCACAGGGTAACCTCCAGCTGGGGTCGCGTGGCCGTCGGCTCGCTGACAGACCCTCCTTACCAGCCTGGCCGCGCGTAGAAAGCCCCAACTGCGGCACACATTCGGGTTTTTCGATGGAAAGAATTATAAGGCGAGGCGACTTCACATGCGATGATCTGGAGTACGATGGTGGGGTGAATCTGACGAGCGCTTGCAGGTGCAGTCGTAGCCATCGATCGACATGTAGAACGCCCTCTATAACGGGTGGCTGCATGATAATTTTGGGACCGGCACGTTGTGCTTCGGAGCCAAGGGACGTATCGTCTGGAGCAATCATATTTGTCCATGAAGTTGGAATGATGCCTATACATCGGCAGGGTACAGCGAGAGCCTACTCGACGTGCGCCTCTGTCCAGACCGGCAGAATGGTGTAGTCGCGGACTCGCGTTCCCCTGCTCGAATAACTGTCCCGTATCGACGACACGAAGCGAAGGCCACGCACAACTCAGGCGTCTGCATCCGTCACGCGGCAGAATGGAACATGGATAACATCGAGATGGTTTTCTATCGGCTCCGCCTCCCGTTGCTGTATGACGCGAAAGCGCGCCGCGACAGACTCAACAACATCTTAAGATTGACAAAGTACCGAATGCGCGCCGTTGGCATCTCCCAGATCAAGACTAGGTTTACTCAGAATATGGATATGAACACGAGCTGAGATGTTGTGATCTGCTTCTGCTTATTGTCGTTACTGCTGCAATTCTGCATAAGCGTGTTTAGAGCAAGCTCCGATCAGTGTGAGGATCTCTTATGTCCTGGTGTGCGCTTCCTCGTTGTCCTGCCGGCGACTTTATCACGTTCCTCTCTCTCGTCTCGACGACGAACCTCGTCCTTGCGCTCTGGCTTCTTGCGCATCAGCAGAAACATCTGCATGAACTTGGTCGGTGCGCGGGTTGACTCTGCGTCTAGATCGACGTGTTGCCTCCGCATCCTGACGGCAGCTGCTTCTCCGCGAATGCGCTTCGACTTCCTGAAGCTGACAACTGAAGTGCGCGCGTCCGCGTCGCCACCGACACGTGATCCAAGCTTGATGCACACTCCGAGCTCGGCACCACCAAGATGGCTCGAAGATGTACATTTTGTTGAGTACCGTATCTGTTCCAGGATGTCTTTGGCCGGGTTGTTGTTTGAGTTTTTGAGCGAGAATATGCCGAGTAGTGAGCCGGCGGAGCAAATGCCTTTTGGCCTGTAACAACCTTCTCATCGCGAAGCTGCGTGTCGTGGGTTTGCTCAACTTGGCTCTCCTAGTAGGACTCGATGACGTCTCCGTCGCCCTACAGGAACGAGGCGTCGTCGGCTGCGTCGTCGAACACAACAGCTCCGACTCGTGAGCTGATTGTTGCTTCGATGTCTTTCGCGGTTCGCACATGTGGGGGTATGAACGGGTCTCCTGTCGGCTTTCTCATTGAGAACATGTGCTTGGCCTTCCTACGTAGACTGGTATAGTCCCATTCCACTCAGCTCTCTGCCCTTCGCTCATTATACTTGGATGCCACTCGTTCCAATTCGTCCTTGCCGGACAGCAGGTCTCCGCGCGCAATGTCGTGCAAGCGCGTCACCTCCGCGGCCTGGTAGGTAGATGCACCACAGCTTTTATCCATCGCCAATCCTGGGATTGGTACGGCGTCAACTGGAAGACAATAGAAGCAGAATGTCAACTACTAGCAGGCGGTGCACCCGTGAATGCGACGTCCGATTGATTTGTTGTTAGAGCTTCGCGATTGGCAGCTGCCCGTCTGGGCTTGCAAATCAGTTCAGAGGATCAGTTCACAGATCTTTGTAGTCTTGCATGTCACAGTGAACGCAGCCAGGACTCCCGCACCAGCAGACACACTCGAGGTTGCCTCTATTGGACACAGTGACCTCCTCGCCACGCCTGATATCCCAGCTCGCGACTGTGATGACTGTGTATCGCCGTCATCTAGTCACTTCGTGGAAGCGGGTCGCTAGCTCGCACGAATGAATGAGGAAATGCAGGAGGCTGTTGTATCGCCACGCATCAATACCGCACGCCACGAGCTCAAGTTTCCCAGTGCGTGATTGAGCACCAACATGTAGCCTAAGTTACGGCGATGGTGATGTCATCTGGTTGACCATGGTTAGTTCGCCGAGATGCTCCCCAACTATCTCCCCCTCGTCGATATTGCATGTTGCTACCACCCAATACGACTCGGCCTGCTCGTCCCACGCCAGAGCCCCCTGTCGTCGTTCGCGAGCCGGTTCCCGCAGCGACCAGCGTACGGGTAGCTACCTGGCGCACAGTAGATATTGAGCCTGCCGTTTCTGGACTTGTCGACTCGACAGACCGACCTGTACAGGGGGTGTAAAACGTTTGCACCCAGGTAGACCCCATACAAATTCTAATATAAAAAGATCGTTAGTTAATATTAAAATTTCATCAGCTTAGTACTTGGTTGGAAATCCTTTCGCTGTTTCACAGCACGGATCCTACGAGGCATCGAGTCAACAAGCTTGCGCAGGTAGTCGAGTGGAATCTCGTTCCACACTTTCTCGATCTTGACTCTTAGATCAGCGAGCGAAGGCGAGTGCGTGCGAGAGAGTTGGAAGCCGACGTGAGCCCACAGATTCTCAATTGGGTTGAGACCGGGGCTCTGCGGTGGGTGCTCGAGGGTCTCAACACTCATGTCGTCCAGGACCTCTCGAGTCTTGAGCGCAGCGTGTGCTGGAGCGCTGTCATGCAGCAGGTAAAAATCATCTGGAAGGAGCAGTTTCTCCTTGCAAGCAGGGATGATGGTCGTGAGAATCTCTCGATAATAGTCGCCGTTCACACTCCGCTCACAGAAGACGAGCTGACCGACGCCGTTGTAAGAGAACGCGCCCCACACCATGACACAGCCAGAGCCTTTCTTGAACGTCGGCGTCACCGTCTCGGGGAGATACTCTTCACGTGGCGTTCGCCACACATTTTGCCATGGCCCTGAGGCACACAGGTAAAACGGGCTCTCGTCAGTGAACAATGTGCGTCTCCATACCTCCTTGCTGTTGCGACCAAACCCACTCGCGTAGGCAAGCCACTTTGTCACGTTCGTGTCCAAGATCATGGGCTTCCGCCGCGCGATGCGCCCGTGTAAGCCAGTGGTGCGCAACCTGTTTCGGACCGTCGACTTGCTGATGGCCACGTTCTCCTTCATCCACAGCTCGGTTTGGATTTGCCGCGCAGACAAACGCCGGTTCTTCAGCACCCAGGACACGACGAGTTGGTCGATCGCTTCGTTCGTTAGGCGTGGACGCCCCAGTCGTGCTGCGCTGTTGCCAGGACGATTCTGCTGCACGCGCCGGTACAGCGACTTTACGGTGTTGACCGGCAGCTCCATCCAGTATGCGATCGCCGCACAGGACAGCCCTCGGCGCTTCTTCTTGATGCACAGCTCACACATATCCGACGACAATTGCGCTCCTAGCGTCATTTCTTGCACGATGAAAGAAACGGAATGAACAGAGAACGTGGTGGCGTCGCGAAAATGGACGCGACGCTGGACCTCCATTTTCAAATTTGGGCGGAAAACTGCTTGGGTTCGAAATTTGGTGTTGTGGGCTGTTTTATGGAATGTGCGCATCATTTTAGCTTGTTTTTTGTATGTTGGGTGCAAACTTTTTACACCATGTGTAGTCGCGCGGGCCGTACGAGCCGGCGCTCGACGTCGTGATGGCGTCTGGGTAATAGTTGTCGCGTAGGTGTACGATATCAGGCGGGTAATGCGCGCGGAGGAGGCGTGGGACTCGAGCCTTCTCTCTGCGAGATGAGTGGCAAGTCGAGTCTGTTGTGGTCGACACGAGCAACCAGGCGATCTTCGGCGTGTGTTCGACGGGAGCCGTGTTCTTCACTTGGTACGGCTGTCCGGTGCGACATCCGTTGCCTGTCCATCTGGAAGAGACGGAGTAAGGAATCTTTGCGTGTTGATTTGTGTGTGTACATATCGCCACACGTACACAACATTTAGTACACGGCGCACCTGGCTCTCTCCCTCTTTATCTCTCGGTAGTCTCTTTTCTCTCCTTGTCATAGTCGTCGATAACAAGGACGTTGCCTTTGCGAAGGGTGTGCTGTCTTCTTGTAGGTGGGAATGGTGGGAACTACACGATCTCGATGGTTATCTCAGATATGCCACAAGGCATAAGCGATAATATCGCTGAGACCAAACCAAATCAATGTATCATTAACCCATTTTCAACGTATTTCATTGAGCTACACCACGTTCAAGTGTGTTATCTGCTCGTTAATTTGAGCTATCAAGCCTGGAAAACTTCGACGTCAGTCCAAAGTTACAAGCGTTCACATATGACTCTTCGGATAAGTGCGCTTTTTATTATTATTGGGCATTTCAGTGCACAACATTTTTATCTTTATTTTGGTGCGTTTGAATTGATCAGATTAGATCTGGAAGTCTAAACGAAGATAGTTTTAGACTTGGCGGATGTTGCTTTTGAACAGTTAAATTTTGTCAAATGGGAAAGCATACTTTAATCAAATGAAAACTTATGCGTATAATACATAATAAGGAGCGGGGCTAGAAGGGTTAAACCGCTCTCCTGAAAACCCTCAAAAACGGGTTTATGATCCATCTGTTCTAAATGGTCTCATATGCAAGGGTATACTTGACTTGGGTTTAAATTTAAGCCAACAACCTAGGGGTAGGTGGTTTTATGGAGACTGTTTTCGGTCTTTCGACATTTATGCCAATTTTTATGCCAACGATATGTCGAGATAAATTTCGGAATTAACGTACAGCAGCAGTTTTTGGCCGAACTCAAATCGATGGCTGGTATTTACGATTCCGTCAATCAAAATCCGCAAACCCAACAAATAAAAATTGATTGGGCGGCGGGATTTTGCAGGGGTTCTTGGCCGCCTTTTATTTTTGGTGTGCACTCTTGGCGCGCATTTCGAGTGCTGTATTCGAGCACTGTCGAGATAAATCTATCACATCGCAAAAATGCTCAAGGTTCGAAAGCAATACACCCCATAAGAGATGACCAAGGCTGTGCTTTCCGTCCGTGAAGGCGCCGTTCAAGTCGAAGGCACCAGCACCATACAGAGTGCCGGAGCGCGCTCTCAGGCGCAAACACAAGCTCGAGACCACCAGTTGGCCGCCAGTACCACCAAGACCGCCTCCTGTGCTCGGCTTTGCTGCTGAACAGAACATTCGTGACTGCATTGTCGGCATGCAACGTAACGCGACGTCAGTTGGTCGCTTGCGTGTAATTTTGAAGGCCAAAGAGGTTTATGAAGCTATGTTCGCCATGACGTGTTCGGTCGGCACCATCAGTCGCGGCTGGTACAGCGGCTTCACAAGGCGATTTCCCGAGGTTGTGGTGCTCAAGGGGCAAATCATCAAGCATGTGCGCGATGCCATCACTCACGACAGTGTGACGTTGTTGTTTGGTCGCTGTGCGCGCCATCATTGATCATGGGATTGGCGCCGACCGCTGCTTCAATTTCGAGGAGACCGTGTTTGCAAAAGCGGGGGAAATTGAGAACATCGTGTGCGTCCAAGGATCGCGCAACGCGTGGGCACACACAACCGAGGCAGGATTCCATCCTACGATCGTTGGCTGCTCCTCGGCTGCAGGCCTCATGGTCTCGCCGCCCTTCATGCTCCCTGGGAAGCGACTGGACCGACACATCCTCGCGGCAAGTAACGCGATGATAGCCGGGGTCGCCATCGCGACCGCCCAGGCAGGCTTCGTTACCGCCGGCATCTTCTGCTAGTGGATCTATCATTTTGCCTTGGCCGTCCCAGCATCCATTTGGCGACCACTGACGCTGGGTCTAGACGGCGTCGCTAGCCACATGTGCGCAGCCATTGGTCAAACTGTTGTTGAATACGGCGTCGTCTTGGTCAAGCTTCCACCGAATTCGAGCCACTTGTTCCAGCCGCTGGATGTTGGCAGTTCAGGTCTGTGAAGGCAAGTATGCGCGAGCAGATTGAGCCCAAGAAGCTCACAACGGCAACGACAGCCTTACTAAATTGGAGGCTGTTGAGATCGCGTTGAGTGTGTGGCAAATGGGTGCTGAGAAAATGAAGACCAACACCACCTCAGGGTTCGCCAGAGTGACATGTGGCCGCTGTCAATGCCGCGGATGCTGCAGCGCATTGCTCTTTTCAGGGCAACGGCGCGAAGTCAGGTGAGTCATTGGCATCGTGGCTGCGCGCTCGTAACGTGGTGCGCAATGCGGTTTTGACACTTCCGCCTCCAACATCCATCAGTCGGAAGGGCCTCAAGACAGTGAACGTCAAGCGCCATCCCCTGCATGTGGACGGCATCGAGAATGAGCCTTAGTTGGACATGCGAACACTTTCGTGTGCAGGAACTTGTCGAGCAGACTGGCTCGTCTGTGCGCGGCTTTTGCGATAGATCACCTTGTCGATCAGTGTCGGATCTAACAGGTCTAGAACACTCACGATCGATCCAGAATTCTAGAAGGCTAGGTTACTGGCATGGTAAGGAGAGCAGGAGATCCAAGGAGCTCCGGGCAGACTGAGATTAATCTCACTTTCCAATTTGTACTGCATCACACACTAGAGGTTATGAGCCCAACCAACGCGAACGAGATCTTGAACGACACCAACAACTTCTTCTGGGAGTTCAACGTCCGCGTGGTGTTTCCGAGGAAGGAGTTGCTCGACCATATCACCATTAAGCTGGAAGATGCAGCGCGGCGGGAGACTGCCGATTGGAAGGTCGCCGACTTGAAGGCCCTGGCGGTCGTCGTGAAGATGCTGAACCCGACGTACCAGTCGATGATCCGAGACGGGAGCTCCGCCATCGAGGCGTGGGATATCCTCCGCGTGTTCTTTTTGAAGCAAAGCCTTCACAATCGCGTGCATCTTCGCAAAGAGCTTCAAGAGTTCTCCATGAGCGCCGGCGAGAGCATCATGGACCACATCGTCAAGTTCGACGAGCTAGGCGCTCGTCTCGGTGCTATGGGTGAGCTGATGGGTGAGGACGAGAAGTTGGTTGTGCTACTGGGTAGCCTTTATGCTGAGTACGATGCGATGATGCAAATCATCGAGGAGCGTGAGGTCACGACGCTGCTGGAGGCGAAGGAGATGCTGTGGCGCGAGTACAGGACATTCCAGAAGAGAGAGAAGCATGAAGGCGCGTTCAAGGTTGGGTTCACCCCCCGTCGGGATCAGCGACGTCAATCGCGTATCGGAGGAGGCGGCAAGACGCCGCAAGGGTGACCGCGAGATGAGGCGGGCACAGATGCCCGTCCGCGCGAAGGAAACGAAAGCAGCAGCTTCACGGGGCAGTGCTTTGAGTATGGTCGGTGCGGACACAAGCGCGACCAGTGCACGCGGAAGAAGAATCGCAACAATGGTGGCAAGCAATACCTCTTCTCGGTGAAGACGAAGACCGCTGAGGACAGGGCGTGGCTCCTGGACAGTGAAGCAAGCTCGCACATGACCTACAAGAGAGGAGACTTCGAGAGCTTCCGTCCGATCGATGGACGGATGGACGTGGTCATGGCGAACGAAGCGCGTCTCGCAGTTCGCGGTGTCGGAAATGTCCGACTTGGTGTTGGTGGGAGCAAGTCCGTGGTGGCGACTGAAGTGCTGTTGGTGCCGGAGCTGTATCGCAAGCTGATGTCCGTACCAACATTGACCGCCAAAGGAGCTCAAGTCGAGCACAAGCATGACAGCTGTGTGATCAAGAGGGATGACATGGTGGTCATTCATGGTGAGAGAACGATCAAGCTTTATCGCGTGAACTTCGCGCCGGTGAAGAAGACACAAGATGACGATGTTGCAATGGCAACAACTGACACGGACGCTGGGCTGTGGCACGCGCGGCTCGGACACGTCGGAGGTGATCGGCTGTCGCGGCTCGAGCAAGTCGTCAACGGGGTGCCGCAGGTTGAGATGAAGAAGGAGCCTAGCGTCTGCGAGGGATGCGCGCGAGGAAAGATGACCGTCGCGCAGTTTGCCAGGACGTCAGGCTGTGTGGTGAAGACGAGCAAGGCGTTGGAGCTCGTCCACTCGGACGTGATGGGGCCGATGGAGACGCTGTCGAAAGTGGGAGCACGGTATGTGCTCGTGTTCGTGGACGGCTGGTCGAGGTGCACACAGGTGTACCTGTTGAAGGCGAAGAGCTAGGTTCTGAAGGGATTCAAGGAGTTCAAGGTGCAAGCCGAGGCGCAGATTGGGGAGCGCCTGCGCTGTATCTGGTCGGACAACGGATCGGAGTACGTGAATCGCGCCTTCGACAGCTTCTGCGCGAGAAACGGCATCGTGCACCAGAAGAGCTCACCGTACATGCCGCAGCAGAACGGACTAGCGGAGCGCATGAATCGCTCGTTGCCGGAGATGGCGCGTTCGATGTTGTATTACCAGCACATAGAGAAGAGCTGGTGGGCGGAGGCGATCAAGACTACGGCGTACACGATCAACCGCCTTCCGAACACGGCGAGGAAGCACGTGAAGCCATATGAGCTGTTCGTCGGCTCGAAGCCGTCGATCGACCACATGCGTGTATTCGGGTCTCGCAGCTTCGTGCACGTCGACCGCTCGAAGCGATCGAAATGGGACAGCAAGTCTCACTCGTGCGGGTTTCTGGGGTACGCGGATGGTGCCAAGGCGTATCGAGTCTGGGATGTTGAAGACGAGCGTCTCGTGGTCACGAGGACGCTGGCGCTGAACGAGTATCCGCCGAATTCGCACGTTAAGTCGCGAGAGCAGGCGCCACGCCTGGTGGTCGTGCGCTGAAAGGACGATGGACTCGAACGTCAAGCGCGCGTGAGCAGCAATCGCAATGAAGAGCAGACGATGGAGATCGATGCTGCTGATACGGACGAAAGTGGAGCTGAGGACATGGACATCACTGGAACGGAGCAGACCGATGAGCATCGCGCCGATGAGCGTATGGCGACCGTCAACGAGACAGCGAGCATGCGCGGTGGGAGCAGCGCTGTTCGCGATGTGGTGGTTCGTGGACCTCGCGATGCGGACGCGAGTGGTCGAGATGTGGCCGTGAGCAGACGCAATGAGGACGGAGTGATCTTGCCGGCGGAGCCGCATGAAGGGGGAGAACGAGGGTTGTCCAGGACGGTGTTCCAGCAACCGATGATCACGCGACGCGCACCAGTAGATGACCTTCCTCGCGACCACAGGTTTCTGTTCGACAGCGCTGGTGACACGAGAGAACCGAGCATGCAGCTCACGATGTGGGGGGCTGAGAGAAGCCCCAGCAGAAACAACGACGACGACGTGCAGGAACCCGTCCCGAAGTGTCTGCGGTTGACGGATGGATATGAGATCGCGCTCGCAGTCTATGAGTTGCCGCGAACATACGCCGAGGCGATGTCCTCGCCTGACGCGGCGAAGTGGAAGGAAGCAGTGCGGAGCGAGATCCACTCGCATGTTTGGAACCACACATGGGACCTGATCACACGTCCGTGTGGCGTGAAGGTCATTGGGCGGAAGTGGGTCTTCGCGGTAAAGCGCGACGCGACAGGGAACATCGCGCGCTACAAGGCGAGGCTCGTGGCTCAAGGCTTCCGGCAGACGTATGGTGTCGACTATTGGGAGACGTACTCTTTTGTCGCGAGCCTGAATGCGGTTCGCACGCTGCTCGCGGTTTGCTGTCAGCTGGGATACCGAGTGAAGCAGTTCGACGTCGATACTGCGTACCTGAACGGGGAGTTGGAAGAAGAGGTGCTAATGGAGGCACCAGAAGGGATGGAAGTTGATGGAGACAAGGTGTGCCTGCTTCGCCGAAGCATTTACGGACTCAAGCAGTCAGCGGCTGTGTGGCACAAGACGATCGCGAAGGTACTGAAGGCGAGCGGATTTCGTGCGTGCGAGTCCGACCCGTGCTTGTTCGTGAAGCGCACGGGGGCGTCGCTGGTGTTCGTCGCGCTGTACGTCGATGACCTTCTCGTTGGATGCAAGACGGAGGCGGAAGCAGAAAAAGTAAACCGGGTGCTGTCAGAGCACTTCACACTAAAAGCACTCGGCGACGCGAACTTTGTTCTCAGGATCCAGGCCGTGTATGACCGCGAGCGCGGGGTTCTACATCTCGGGCAGCGGCAGTTCGTTCGCAGACTGATCGAGCGATTTGGGCAAAAGTCAGTGCATCCAGTTGCCAACCCGAACAGCACAGGAGAGCAATCGACACCAGGCAGTCAAGCGAGCGAGAAGAAGCGCTATCGGGAGCTTATCGGGTCGCTTCTCTACGTGGCGAATACCACGCGACCGGACATTTGTGCGGCAGTAGGCTCACTCTCGCAGCACCTAGAAGCTCCGCTCCAAGCGCATTGGAAGGCAGCAGTTTGCGTCGCCCGATACCTGAAGAGCAACGAGTTGCTCGGCATCCAGTTCAAGAGATCAAGTGAGAAGTCGCTGATCGTGGCGGCGAACGTGGACGCGGATTGGGGTGGCGACATCAAGACCCGACGATCGACCTCGGGCGTGCTAGTGTTCCTGTGCGGCGGACCTGTCGTGTTCAAGTCGAAGCGGCAGGCGACGGTAGCACTCTCGTCCGCAGAGGCGGAATACATGGCGCTATCGCTATGCACTCAAGAGGTGTTGTGGCTCAGACAGCTGCTACATGAGATGCTGGACGTCAAGTTACCAACAACAGTCGTTCGCGTCGACAACCAAGCGACGATCGCGATGGCGGAGCATCACGGATACCAGTTGCGAGCGAAACACATCGTCCTACGCCACCACTTCGTCCGAGATGCAGTCGAGCGCAAGGACATCGCGCTCCAGCACGTGCCGTCGAGCGCGCAGACGGCGGACTTCATGACGAAGGCGCTCCCGACTCCGCAATTCGTCAAGCTGAGCGAGATCGCTGGGATCCAAGAAGCGCAAGACACAAGATCGCCAAGGTGAGGGGGAGTGTCGAGCTGACTAGCTCGTCTATGCGCGGCTTACGCGACAGATCACCTTGTCGATCAGTGCCGGATCTAACAGCTCTAGAACACTCACGATCGATCCAGAATTCTAAAAGGCTAGGTTGCTGGCATGGTAGGGAGAGCAGGAGATCCAAGGAGCTCCGGGCAGACTGAGATTAATCTCACTTTCCAATTTGCACTGCATCGCACACGAGAGAACTGTAGGCAAGATACGTTGGCCTCAGGGGGATGCGTTAGCTTGGAACCCCAAACCAAGGCACCACCACGAGGGATTTGATTTTGAGCGCCGGCGGCCTTGCACATACTGATGGATTCTTTTCCACTCCATACAAACTTGAGGTTCTGTCTGCACATGTGTAGACGATTGTAAGTTTGCTTTAAATAATGCACCCTGTTCTGAACCGGCCAAGAAATGATCTGTTTTTTCGGCACTGACAAAACGCCACCAGAATCAATCAATCTGGACCGAATAGCGTTTCAATCACGTATGTTAGGTTGAGACTGATCTCCTGTTTCGAATGGTACTCTCTGCGTCGGAAAAACTGTTTCAATCACAAGCTACGTTCAATAAGGGGTCCAAATTCTGGCCACGAACCCCTGCGGTACGTTGTGCCAGTTTTGGAAGGCGTCCATGGACAAAAAACTAACATACAAACACAAGCGCTTCATTTCCCGCCTTTTGCCCATTTGGCGCAGGTGGTCCTCAGCGAATGTGCGTCAAGAGCGAGCGTGACAGCCTGCATTGTTGCGCAGCTCGCAGGTCATCCCATGTGGCGATGTTCCAACCGACCTCTCTTC